>MJUU01051180.1:60417-82309 GCA_002080025.1 Modiolus philippinarum | reverse complement strand
TATCAAAACACGATTTTAAAATGCATTTTAAGGACAATTTTAAACTTCTAACAGAATATAATAGTTATTAAGGATTTACAAGAAATACTGCTTCAAATTCCCTGTCTGTGTCCAACGGCTCGGGGATATAAAACACAGAGGGAATGTGAACCCGTATCCCCTGTGAAGATTCCTGTATAATATTATACTTCATGCAAATATCTATTACATTTATTAAATAAGAATTCGCTAAATTGTCCATCAATATCTTACAGGTAACTTAAATTTAAATCGCTAGAATGTACTTATGCACAAAATCCCTATGTTTGGCACACTTATCCCAATCAAGATTGATTGCTCTTTACAAAACATTTTTTTAAAACTTGTTTTTCCTTGAGGCATTGGCAGGCTGTAACTGTGTAAAGATGATCATATATTTAATTGGATTAAAAACTATACAAAAAGATTAATTGGCAAATTAGGTGTTACTAGATGAATTTCAAATAAGGTGTTAGGGATTATATGACCAAACAAACCAATTACGTGTTACATGATCTGTTACTAAATACATTTCTAAAGATAAAAATTAGTCCACAAAAGGTAATGAAGACCAATTATTAGTCCAGCAGGTAAAGTTGTAGACTGACTTTATGTCTGCCAGCCACACTGGTCGAGCTAACTATAAAATGACTGTAAGGATGTTTGCTTTTATCATGAAACTTTATATAAATACACATTACGGTATAGTTAAACAAAAATCATAATAATAATTTACCCCTGCTACCAATTTCATGCTTCACAGATCATGTAATAGGGAAGGTAGTATGAGTTGATCCCTATATTGAAGTTTTTTTTTCTGTGAAGGATGTATTCTATTATTATGAAGCTTTATATAAAGACGCATTAGGGTATAATTAAACAAAAATCATAACAAAAATGTATCCTTGCTCCTAACCTCATGCTTCACTGATCACGAAAAAGGGGAATGGTATAGGGTTTACCCTCAGGTTGAAGATTTTTTTATGTGAAGGATATATTCTATTTTCATTAATCTTTATACAAATAAACATTAAGGTATAATTAAACAAAAATCATAATTAAAAATAATTCATGGGCGACAATGGTTTGTTGGAGATTAACATATGGAACGACATTATTTTCGTTAATATTTTAAACAGAGCGTAGCGAGGGGTAAAATAAACGAAAATAATGGACACCCATATGTAAATCGACTACGAACTACCGGCAAAAATTAATTATTTCGATTCTAATATCACTTTAAATGATCTGGGCGAACCTATACTGTATAGAGCAACGAAAGCCATTTCATAAGATTTACTGACGTTTTTGTGCACAAAACATATTATTACGTCGTCTGTTTCAGCGTTAAGACTGTTCTGAAGTCGCTCATTTTGTTATTTAAATTTTCATATTGCTAGTCGTCATGGTTTAAATCGTTCCAATATTAGAATAGAAATTAATCCATGCTACCCATGCGTCACTGATCATGAAAAAAGGTATATAGTATGAGGTTTACCCTCAGGTTGAAGTTTTTTCAGTGAAGGATATACTCTATTTTAATGAATCTTGATAAAAATAAACATTTCGGTATAATTTAATTAAAATCGTAATAGAAATTAATCCATCCTACCAACTTCATACCTTACTGATAATGGAAAAAAGGGGGGAAAGTATTAGGTTTACCCACAGGTTGAAGTTTGTTTTCTGTGAAGGATGTATTCTATTATCATGAAACTTTATATAAATATCAATTAGGGTATAATTAAACAAAAATCTTAATATCTTAATAGAAATTAATCCATTCTACCAACTTCATGCCTCACTGATCATGGAAAAAAGGGGGAAGTATGAGGTTTACCCATAGGTTGAAGTTTGTTTTCTGTGAAGGATGTATTCTATTATCATGAAACTTTATATAAATACCAATTAGGATATAATTAAACATAAATCATAATAGAAATTAATCCATGCTACTAACTTCATGCTTCACTCATCATGGAGAAAAGGGGATATTATGAGATTTTCCCTCGGTTTTGAATTTATTTCTGTGAAGAATGTGTACTGTTATCATGAAACTTTACATAAATGCCCATTAGGTATAAATAAACATGATACCGAAGTTACAAAAATCGAAATACGTGTGAAAACTGATAAAGAACAAACGACCAATTGGACTTAAATAGAAAAGCCAAAATCAGGTAAGGACAGAGCTATGCACGAGGGAGATACTCCTTACTTATGTCTCTTCAGTGCAGACAAACTCAAAAGTTTTGGAAGTCCAAAAATCGAAATACGTCTGAAAACTGATAAACATGCTACTGAAGTTACTGTTAATTTATGATTTATAATTTTTTATTTATGATTTATAATTTATGATGTTTGTGTTACCGATTTGTCCTTGTGACTGTTTCATTACTATAGAGATTTACAAAAAGCTTTTCAAAATTTCATCGTGGCACTGTTTGAGGGTTAGAGAAGTATCATGTGCCATGGATTTCATTGTTATTTTGTCTAAGGGTTAGAAAATGACATTAACCAATCCGCTACCAAAAGACCTTTCAAAACACTATATACCTCACTGATAGTGTGACGGGTATCGCTACCCTTCCGGAGCACCTGATGTCACTCCCGGTTTTCATGGGAGTTCACACTATGAGTGTCTTAGTTCTTAATGTTATCTTTTTATTTCCGTGCATTGTACCTGTCTCATGTCCTTGTTTTGTCTTTGTTTTTATCTGTTACCGTTTTTGCCATGTCTTTGGACTTCGATTTTTGTAGTCATCGCTTCCCTTGTTCCTTCGGTATTCTACTGCCGTTGTTTTAGATTCTGCCTATGCGCATTTCGACAACTTATGTCTTTTCAGTGCAGATAAACTCAAAAGTTTTGGAAGTCCAAAAATCGAAATACGCGTGAAAACTGATAGAGAACAAATGACCAATTGGACCTAAATAGAAAAGCCAAACTCAGGTAAGGACAGAGCTAGGCACGACGGAGATATTCTTTATTTTTAAACAGATTATGAAATTTAGATATTTTTTTATTTTCAAATAAATCGGTTTTCGCCCAGCGCCGAAGTATTGGCTTCTGGGTTAGTGAATACCCTCGGGGTATATCAGTCCACCAGCAGAGGCATCAGCCCAGTAGTCATAAATAAACAACATATACCGAATAACATAATACCGAAGTTGCTGTTTATTTGGATTCTGCATATGCGCATTTCGACAACTTATGTCTCTTCAGCGCAGATAAAATCAAAATATTGGAAATCCATAAACCGAAATATGTGTAAAGACTGATAGAGCACAAATTACCAATGAGACCCAAATAGAAAAGCCAAAATTAGCTAAGGACAGAGCTTTGCATTGGGGAGATACTCCTTAGTTTTCAACAAAATTTACAAAATTTTAGATTTTGCAAGGTTCCAGATAAAATTGGTTTTCGGGACAGCATTGAAGTACTGGCTACTTGGATGGTGAATACCCTCGGGGAGTTACAGTCCACCAGCAGAGGCATCGGCCAAGTGGTAATGAATAACATAATATCGAAGTTGCAGTCAACTTGGATTCTGTATATGCGCATTTCAAAGTAACTGTTTATTTAGATTCTGCATATGCGCATTTCGACAAATTATGTCTCTTCAGTGCAGATAAACTCAAAACTTTTGGAAGTCCAAAAATCGAAATACGTGTGAAAACTGATAGAGAACAAATGACCAATTGGACCTAAATAGAAATGCCAAAATCAAGTAAGGACAGAGATATGCACGAGGGAGATACTCCTTACTTTTAAACAGAATTGTGAAATTTAGATTTTGTTCATTTTCAAATAAATCTGTTTTCGGGCCAGCACCGAAGTACTGGCTACTGTGTTGGTGAATACCCTCGGGGACGAACAGTCCACCAGCAGAAGCATCGGCAAAAATCGTTCAAGAAATTATCCTTGCTACCAATTTCATGCATCATTGATCATGGAAAAAGGGAGATATTATAAGGT
Source organism: Modiolus philippinarum (assembly GCA_002080025.1). Classification (NCBI taxonomy): domain Eukaryota; kingdom Metazoa; phylum Mollusca; class Bivalvia; order Mytilida; family Modiolidae; genus Modiolus; species Modiolus philippinarum. The sequence continues at coordinate 78,315 of MJUU01051180.1, read as the reverse complement.
TTAAGTTTCTTTTCTGTGAAGAATGTATGCCTTTATCAATAATCTTTATGAATGCTCATCAGGGTATAAATAAACAAAAATCATAATAAGAATATATTTACTCAGCCAAATTTTAAAATGCTTTACTGATCATGAAATATTACATTGTTCAAAAAAGTGTCTGGCGGGGCATTGTGTTTGTAAGACGCATATTCTCGTTATGGGTAAAAGAAATGTTATCATATTAGCTTTAACAAATTCAATTTTATTTTACCTAATCTTTAACAAATTCTGAAATGCGCCTGATTATGTTTGCAGCCATGCGTGCTAAACATGTCGGCCATTACCACCTGTCTGATAAACAGTCTGAGAATGCAGAAAAGCGTGTGAATCTCTTACTGTTTTGGTAGGCATTCATAATGCAGAAGTGTCTATCTAGCATATTCCGAAAAAAAGTCCGACGTTTCTATTCATATGCTGATTTATGAGGTACCTGTAATCTACATATACATGTATGATAATTTTTCGGTATGGTTGCTAATCATATTTCCTATTACATTGTAGATCACTTAACCATACTGTTTTCATAATTTACCACGCATTTTTTTTAAGTCTGCTAGACTTTGATCTTATCTGTACGACCGTCTTTGACAGGATGTTAAAGTATTTCTAGTGTCAGACCGTTTGTAAGTGCATATTAACTTTATGTACTTCATAATACACTCCTCTTATTTGTCGTCAAATTCGTGTTTAATGGTGAATTCATTGATAAAATTGTATGCATATTATAATTTGAAATTGAATGAGATTGTGCACAAGTTATTCAAAAATTTGATGACTTGAAATTTTTCGTTGATTATTTTACTTCTGGAGTCGAGTGGGGGAGTGGGGATATAGCTTAGTGAGCTTTGCTCATATTTTTTGTAGTTTACTTTTTTGTCAAGTAATAACTAACCGGTGCAGAAAATAATAACTTCAAACTGAACATCAGTTATTTACTTTCAATAGCTTGCACAATGTTTTTTTCATTCTTTTCAGTGTCAGTATCCCAAATGAAAGTGGACATTTTCAGCTAGATTCACGTCTTCCCGGATTTGACTACCAACTTTGACATTTTCCCGGATTGAATCACTCACAGTGTGACGGGTGCTGTTAACAGAGCAGGACATGCTTACCCTTCCAGAGCACCTGATGTCACTCTCAGTTTCACTGGAGTTCACACTGTGAGTGCCTTTGTTCTGAATGTTGTGGTTTCTGGTTCTGTGCTTTGTGTCTGTCTGGCGTCATTGTTTTTGTGTCTAACGTCATTGTTTTCTGTGTTCTCGTTTTTGCCCTGTCTTAGGACTTCGATTTTTGTGAATGTCACCCCTTTGTTCCTTCGGTATTCTACTGCCGTTGTTTCAAAGTCTTAGCAATAAGTTATTAGTACAAACTGTTTGCAATGTAGGTATAGTTTTACTCCGTCCCTTTTCTGGCTCTTTCAAAGCTCTGTTCTTAGCTGATTTTGTTTTTCTATTTAGCTTTGTTGGTAATTTGTTCTCGATCATTTTTTTGCATATTTCGGTTGAATGATTTCCGAATAGTTTAATTTGATCTGTACTGAAAGGACATAAGTTGTCGAAGCGGCGATGTGCAGAAACCGAATTCACAGTAACTTCGGTATTTTTTTTTTTTTATTTTGACGTGGCAAACAGGTAGATAAAGTATATCCCAGCTTAAGAATTGATTGGAAATATTACGCCTATGCAATTTTTTAACATTAAAGTTAAGAAGAGTGATTTTTCCCTATAAATCAAAATCATATTTACCAATCAATACAAACTTCTACCCACCTCTACAACAATGTACACAATTTAGGATAAAAATCGTTGATTTCTCTGCAAAACTTTATTTTAAACTGGTGGACGAAATACTTAAAAAAGAAATGAAGCAGAAGCAAGATGGTGGACGAGTTGATATAGATTAAAATTTATGAAGGTTGAGTCAATAGAATGGATTAAATCTCTTATTTATCAGACAGGGTTCAATTTGTATTAGTCAATAATACAATGTAAGAGCCAATGATTGTCACCTGAGGAGTACCCAAGGTAGTATTTCCTATGGGACCTTTACCATTTTTGACATATGTGAATGACATGTCAATAAGAATAGATCATGATTGCAAATATCGTATGCTGATGATCGTGCAATTCTGTATACTCATCAAGATTCTAATGTAATATCAAATAAGTTAGGAAAAGTATATGAACAATGTTCTGATCGGTTAATCGACAATAAACTGTATTTACATGTAGGCAAAACTGAATGTATGATTTTTGGTCCAAAGAAAAAAATTAAACAATGTAAAGATTTTAGTGTCAACTGTTAAATCAACTAATGTATTCAAACGTTAAGGAGTGCACATTGATAATTGTTTGAATTTTGAACATATAGGTTCTAATATTATTATTAAAGTAAATCGTAGGCAGAAGTTTATATATAGAAAATTAAAATGTCTTGATAAACGTTAACAACAGCTAGAATATCTTGGTGAACTTTTTAATAGAAATCAAGCTAACACAAGAAGCGCTTCAAATAATAGTTTTCTAATTCCTAGTTGAACCATATGCAATAAGAGTACTTTTGCTTATAATGCAATAACTGACTGGAATAATTTTCCTTCTTTTATAACAAATATAACTAACATACAATCATTCTTAAAAAGGGGGGGGGGGGGTAAAGGATTGTTTAAAATTACAAGAAGAAAATGAATATGTATATTTTTAAATGTACAAATACATAATTTTTTAGTGCTTTAAAGATTATTTTAATAATAAAAAAATGAAATATATTTTAAAGTATTTTCATGTAAGTTTTTTAAGAACCCCAATGGATACAAGTTACATCTAGTGGCTTTTATGGATTATCCTAGGCTGTCAAGTTTGCATTTCAAATGTTTTTAAATTTGATCTTAATTCTTATGGTTTTAGTGTAACATATTTATAAACAATCTTAAATAATTGTCTCTTATCTGGTGCTTTCAGTTTTTTTACTGTATAACTGATATGTTGTATGAATATAACTTGATATTGCCAGGGTAAATATCATTATTATTATTATTATTATTATTATTATTGGATAGGCAGTGCAATCGAAGAGGCCGAATGTATTATACTGCATTATGTTGTATGAATATAACTTGATATTGCCAGGGTAAATATCATTATTATTATTATTATTATTATTATTGGATAGGCAGTGCAATCGAAGAGGCCGAATGTATTATACTGCTCAAAACGTGTAAAATTTGAAACGAATAGATATACAATGTTTAAAAGAATAATTTCCACGGGTTGTTCAGGTATACACGTATCATGCACTCTTAATCATTCATGAGCGTTATGTTTACCTTTAAAAGAACATAATGCCTTCTTAAACCCAACCTTTAGATAGTTTTACTGAAGGCTTCTAAGAAAACCCTGATATCAAATCTGTACTGAATAAAATAATGTATATTTGATTTCCTTGCGTTATGTTAGCTGTAGCTAAGCCAAGCACGCCTACACCCTTATATGAATGTAACACAAACCACGCCTTCCTCACAGCTATTATGCTGAGAATACAACCGTAGAATTTGTTCCCTGTTCAGAATTTCTGTAAGTATGTTTGTATCGTAATATAGAAGTCGTCGTAATTTCAATTATTGTTGGTATATCCTCAAAACTAAAGTATAAAGAGTGCATTTTTTGCTCTGCAGAAAGAATCATTTTGATTTTAAAGTGTGTTTTTTTTTTTGTTAGAAATGTGTATTTTCAGTCCTCGTTTTTTCTTCATTCATCATACGCTTTTACTAGTACTGATCAGACAGAAAATGTCGAAATCTACAAATAAATAGTTTAGATTAATATCAACGTCTGCATTTATTTTGTAATTTCAGTTATATTTTGTGGCATAAGGACAAATACTTATAGAAGTCTAGGGTGATGTTTATTTCGCTGAACTTGATTACCCTTTATTTAGGGGCCGACTCTGACCTGCCGTTGGGTGTGGGGTTTCCTCACCGTTCATTGAAGACCTTATGGTGGCTTTGAGTTGTTATTTCTCCCTTTTGGGTCGTTGTCTCCTTGACACATTCCCCCTTTCCCCTTTTTTTCTATTATAACAAAAACAAAGAAATCACAGTATTTAGGATTCAGAATCGAGCAAGTGTCCATATTTTATCACTTGAATACATTATCTTTCTCCGAGAAAGATGTTTTATCAAGAAAACATACAATTAATATAAAGTGCACATTGAATTGGGAAAGATATGTAAAATGTGAAAAAAAGGAAACGAGGTAAATGTCATGTTCGGATTTTTTTTTAATTCTATTTCAAAGCACAAATACTACTGTACAAAAATCTAACTTTTCACTGATATTAAATGAAAATGTGTAGGTATCTCTTTATATTTTAAAAGTTTTCTACTGCAATATATTATATCAGATCAAAACAAAAAGTAATAAGGTAAAAGGTTGGTTACATGTAAAAGGTATTCAGCGATTATTGTCGAAACATAACAGCATGGATTTTTTTTTCACAAAATAGTACCGCAATCCAAAATATTAAAATGATGTGACAAAATATTTAAGATTCAAACCAAAATTCAATGTCTTGACGTATATCTGACAAAATTATTAGCCACTTCTTTCGTATTTTGTTTATTGTTTAGCTTAATATGGATACTAAAAAAATACCGAACATATTTGTATTTAAAGTTTTTGAGAACTTTGTTCTGAAGCCAAGGATAATCTTCCTCGAAAATAGCTTTAAGCACTATGCCAAATATTATTTCCTTGCTTTTTGGATTGTGGTAATGTCTACTTTAATTATCAGTTATTATTATCAATATTACTCAATTATCAATTATCTTATTACTCTGAAGGTTTTTTGCAACCGTTTATAAGTAAGGCATCTACTGTAGCTTATTTTCCTTAAGCACGAATATTTTATAATTATTTATTTATTTATAAATTCGATTCTTACATTCTTACATTCCGCCCTTAAAATGCACTTTAGGTACTTATCATTTCCACTTTGACGGGGGGTGGGGTTGGTGATTAGAAATGAGAGGTTTTAATTTTTGGTCACCCATATAGATATTTTAAAACAATTAAACCCCTCCATTATCATTAACATAACTATGACAAGTATTTTGTATATCAGCATGCACAAGACTTACCCCTATTTTCAGACTAATGTCTCAATGAGTGTCTGAATGGCAGGTCCTCAGTCAAATCTACAAGTGGAGCTTTTCTAAACTGAAATGGCAGAGCATAAAAATAAAACATTCTTACTTTAATAAGTATGCAATTCATCCAGTAAGAAGATGAGTGTATTGACAAAATATTAAGTCGAGACGCATCCGTTAATAATATTCCCATGTTTTACATTATACTTAAAGTAGCTGCACAAAAAAAAACTACATGTCTATGGCGAAGTCAGTGCATAAAATGCACAAAATAAAATAAAAAGAATAAATATACTAATACTTATCTATCTACATATAATAATGTAAAATACATACCATTAAAACAAAATAAATCTGATTTTAGGCTACATGTCCGTAACAGAGGACATCGGCTACGCCATCAAAGAAAGTTTGCAGTGCCCTATACACGTACAACTCTTGAAATGTCTAAACACGTTTAGAAAAGTGGCTATAAAGTGTAAAGGTGCTTAGAAATTGTGTTCACATTTAATCTAGAAATAAAAGCAATATGATTATATGCTTATACGCATGTTTAAATTATAAACGTGTCTAACATCAAATATGTTGCTTTAGTATTTGCTTGCCGGTGTTTTACTGTGGTATTTGTTTGACATTGTTTTTCTTTAGTATTTGTTTGCCGTTTTTTTCCCTTGATATTTGTTAGCCGGTGTATTGCTTTGGTATTTGTTTGCCGGTGTTTTGCTTTAATATGTGATTGTCGATGGTTTGCTGCGGTATTTGTTTGCCGGTGTTTTGCGTCGGTATTTGTTTGCCGTTGTTTTGCTTTATTTCTTTTTGCCGGTGTTTTGCCTCGGGGTTTGTGTGCCAGTATTTTGCTTTGGTATATGTTTGCTAAAGTATGCTTCAGTATTTGCTGATGTTTTGTAATATATAATCGTTTACTTTGTAATTACTTGTTTGCCGGTGTTTGACTTTGGTATGATTTTGCAGGTACTCTGTTTTGGAATTCGTTTGTCGCTGTTTTGCTGAAGCATTTGTATGCCGGTGTTTTACTGAAGTATTTGTATGCCGGTGTTTTACTGGGGTATGTTTGCGGGTTTTTACTTTTTTCATTTTAGTACTTTCCGGGTTTTGCTTAGTACTTTTTGCTTTTGAAATTGTTTGCTGGTGTTTTGTTGTAATGTTTAATTGCATGTGGTTTGCTTCATTTATTTTAAGTTGGTGTTTTGCTTCGTTGTTTGATTGCCGGTGTTTTGTTTTGGTATTTGTGAGTCAGAATTTTCATTTGGTGTGTGTTTTCCGAAGTTTACTTCAGTATTTTCTCCATTCATATGATTCAGAGCGAGTTGATTTCAGTGTGTCATGATTAAAAAAATCTATCTAACCATTTCTTTTTTAAAAAAAATAAATAATTCCTTCAAAGCCTACATTCTTTTCCTAAATTCCAAATACTTTATGTCTTATGCTTTCGTACTATGATGAATAATTACGGCACTATCTTCTTAATTAAAATGTTCGTTTTGCTCAATTTAAAAGAAGAAAAGCTGTTTTCTATCAATTTAATTATGTAGTTTTCATGAGCATCTGTAAAGGAATAATATTATGAAAAAATGTATCAAAAATACAACGAGTAATTCTACATGTAATTTTCATTTAGAAATGACATTATATTGCCAAGCTACAACTAAGAATAAATAATAAATTTCCTTTCTTTGGTTTGAATTATAGCTAACGATATCACTTATATTTTCAGAACGAGCTAAATATGAGAACTCTCTTTCTCCTTATCTGCCTAGCCTTTTCTGTGGGTAGGTATTTATTTTCTTACTATATGCTGATCCATTCTAGTTCAGTTCTTAATGCAGAGCTTAATATAAAACTCTATTAGATTTGATTCTTAAAATATATATATAGAGTATTTCAAGATTACAAACAGACAATACCTTCAAATTACGTCGGTAACAAGAACATAACTTGACATGACGCAAATGACGATGTCTACAATGTAGGTCGCCAAACATTTACAGAAGTTTAAGCCAAATCTGTTGAACTCACTCGTTGGATTAGTCTAAAATAATACTCCCAATACATTGGTCCCCATCGTCCCAAACATGAGATTTTGCCCAAGTTGCTTATGCTCAGAAAATTCATTTATATCACATAAATCATAATCCTAGAATTTCTGTCGTAAGGTCGTGAAAGGATTATTTTTTTAATAATATATTGTATAAACAATGAAATGATATGGAGAAAATGCAAATGAGTCAAAGTCTTTACATATAAATGGTAAAACCGAGCAATTGATTATTCGCGAAAGTTTGGCGTTTTTTGCGACAGTTTCGCGTTAGTTCGCGAAAGTGTCGTGTTTATTCGCGAAAGTATCATGTATATTCGCGAAAGTAGTTACTTCGCGAACGTTTTGCGTTATTTCCCTATTATTAATCTACGAAAATGAGCTCAATGGACTTTCGTATATTTGCAATCACACATTTTTGGAAAAAAAACAATTTTCCGCTGACTGTTTTTTACACAGCACGACCCGCAATCACACTATGTAAACGCTGTACTCGACAAAATATTTTATTTCGGTGTTGCGATGTACTGTTATTTTGCTGTTACAAGACACATGATGACAAAGAAAGATACACCTTTGTTCGCATGTCTACTATTTCAATTTACTTTCTGAATATTTTATAACTCGAACATGATGTTATATATTATATGTTTTAAAACAAATCGCACTCATTTATATAAAAAAATATCTGAATAAACTGGGGTATAACAAGTTATTCTTATTTCAGCTACAATAAAATACCGACTTGGAGATTTCTAAGTAAAATGGTGATTAAAATCCTGACTTTAATTTTTATTCTTATTGCAATATTGCAATATCAAATAGAAATAAATTGATTTCCACATATTACTCTTTGCACAAGTGTATTGTTATCCAGTGTTCATATAATCTGAATGCATAGTTTGAGGATAAGTACTGTTATTTCATGTGACAAAACCAAAAAAGGTTGCATGTAAGCCAAAGAAACACCTGCAAAACTAACCATTACCACAAATAAGTAACATGCATATTGAACAAGAGGCTCTCAAGAGCTGTAAACCTCACCTGGGCCAACGCTGACATACACGGTCCAAATAACTTCAATGATGAAGAGTCTCTGCACTTTTCGGTTGTTTGCGGGAATACTATCCATATCACGCATGTTATAGAAGTAAATTAGAATCAAACCGTCAAATGAATCTAAAACGAATAATCCAAGGACAATGGCAACATCGAAAAAGAAAAAAAAAAACAAAAACTTAACATGAGTACGGCACAGAAATAAAAACACACACACATACAAAGATGAACAACACGGACCCAACAAAAAAAACCTTAGGTGAGATCAGGTGCACCGTAGAGTAAGCATCTCCTACATCTTATAAGACACCTGTCGTGCTGAACATGTCAAATCTGGTAGAATCCGAGGACACAACAATTAAGGAGGCTCTCCTGATGTTGTTTATATCAAGGATTTCTTGAAACCTATTTTAATTTACTAAGCATTGAAGACTAAATGAAATGGTAAAAAGAAATACATAAGTCCCTGTGCCTTTTCCCGAGATACAAGTCAGATAAAAATTTGGCGGGAAATAGATTTCTCTGGATTTTCCCTTAATTTATCATCAGGGTTATTTTTTGTGTAAAAGCTAAGAAGTTATATTAAGAATTTTATGAAAACTTGTCAGGTGTCTTAATTTGACCTATAGAATATATTCATAAAATAAAAAGTGGGGGTCCGTGTGCAAAATTGTTAAGGCCATTGAACTGTACAAAACCAGAGGAGTTCCGAAATCTGACACAAATTCGAAAATGTGACGAGTGAGCCTCTTTAAGCTTTTAAAATAAAGATCTGTTGTCTTCTGAGAAACAGATATCCCCTAGCGGGGCACAAGATAGTGATGACGACCGTAAAGCTTCTGGAGTGATGACTTTAAGTTATGAGTAATATATCCTTGTTTAAGTAGCCTATTTAAATTTGTGAGTAATCAGTCTCTATTAAGGATGTCACTGTATCGACCACATGCAATTGAGTAGCGAATAAGATGGTAGAATAGAACCAATAGATTTTGGTTCCCAATTGTCAATTATCCACTTATCACGACGTCAAAGACCAAAACCTGATAGTTCAAATGACATTTTTAAGGAATTACTTCGAAAAAAGCTAAAAAAAATTCAAAAGGCCATCATCCAAATATTTGAATTTTATCTACACTGAAGAGACAAAAGTTCTCAAAATGGCCATCTGTACAAAAATTACCTGATTTTTTTTTTTATTTCTACTATTGATTCTGCATTATTATCAGGCAGCTCAAATAACATCACACTTTAAAGGGACCAAAATGCCATTACACTTTAGAATCCACTAAATGATTATTGAACATGACATTATCCTACCTCAGCATCCCTTTCGACTTTGCAGTTGTACAAACAATTTATTCTATGAAAAGCATGTCAGAGACATATCTGAAGGAAAAAAAACTAGTGCTTTCCATATCAATAAATTTGGACAGGCGCATGGCACCTGTGGTTAAGCAAAACTAGCCTTGGCGGATCAAAATCCTCCCAAAATATAGTCAATGATCAATATAAATCTTATGGACAAAGTAAGTGAACGTATCATTATAGTTTTTCTAAATAGTTGCTGTACCAATCATAATTAAATACCGAAGTAACAGTGAATTTAGTTTATGCATATACGCATTTCGACAACTGCAGATCAAATCATAACAATTAGAAATCCATGCTTTTACATCACACTGACCGGTCAAATATTGCAGTTACAATATTCAAAAACAGTACAGACTAAAAAGAAGGAACATAGTGTGACAATACACGGCATGAAATGAACAATGTTGGTGTTTTGGCGGAAATTCACGCCTGATTGGTTTTTATTTATTTTCCACTACAAAGCTTTACCCTCAGAAATTATTTTCCAACCTAAAAGCAGGGTATATAGTATTCACTGTGTCGGTACGTCCTACCTTTATTACTGCAATTCCTCTTTAACTACTGAATAATATTTGATGAATCTTTCAGGGATGCTTTATCATATGTTGCAACAGTGCACCTACTATTTCAAATTTTTATCTTGAAATTTTTGGGATTCTCCATAGCCAAACACGGATTTCAAATAACATTGTCAGTAGGAGGTACATTTTTGTACTGGAATGCCATCCACAACTCCTCCTAAACCAATGAATGGGATTTGATGAAACTATCAGAGAATCTTAACCAGATGATGTTGTAGTGCATGCGCAACTCCGATTTTGGATTTTGATTTGAACAATTTTAGGTTTCCCATTTTCATGCATTGTCATTTGGGGAGGGGTACTGATATGCTATCCGCAACTCCTTCTTAACCATTGAATTTAATTTGATGACACTTTCAGAAAATTTTTATCATGAAGCAATAGTGCACCTCTTATTACAGATTTTTTGGGAACAATTTTTGGTTTTCCCATTTTCATGCGTTGTTATTTTAAGGCGGGGGTACTGGTATGCCATCCGCAACTCCTCCTAACCATTGAATTGAATTGAATCTAATGACACTTTCAATTCTTCAAAACAAAAATAAAAATTAACGTGATCGTTCATGAATGACTAAGGGGGTCACAGCCACTCTCTATGTCAAATCGGTAATTTCTCCTCAAAACGTAACTGCATGTCAAATATAAAATGACTAGGAAGAACTGTGATAAACAGGATAAACAGTACAAATGTTCAAGGCCAGTGAAGCATAAAACGCTCGTGAAGCTGGTAACTACTTATCCTAATGCAACTGCATACCAAATACAAATCAGGAACAGTGAGTGATTAGTGTAAGACAGACGCAAAAAATGCAATTTGAGAGTAGCTGTGGTGATATATATGTTACAGTAAATGTGTGTAATTAGTAATTTCATGAAATTACTGAAATTTTAGGAATTTCATGTAATTCCTAAAGGGTCCAGTAATTACATGAAATTACTGAATTTTGCCATTAATTACATGAAATTACTGAAATTTTTAGAGAATTTTACACAAATTTACTGAAATCAAAATCTACATTAAATTTAATTTTACTAAGTTTGCACTTAAATACGATGAAAAAACAAAGGATATAATGTATTGGCAAATATTATATGGTTGTACTTGATGAGGTAAATATTGTCTCTTGTGTCTGTTCAATACTAAATATGTGGTATGTTAAGAAATGAAAAAAAAAGAAGTTACTGATAATTTTGGTTTCTGCATATTGCCATTTGGACAACTTATGTCTCGTCAGTGTTGATTAAATCAAAACGTTTGAAATACGATACACCGAAATATATTAAAGTCTAATATAGAACAAATATCCAATAGAATCTAAATGAAAAGCTAAATTCAGCCAAGGACAGACCTATGCACAAGGGAGATATCCCTTAGTTTAAAACAAAATTTTCTAAAATTTAGATATTGAAAGTTTCAAAATAACATCGCGTTTTGCGTGTCATCATCGTGGTACTGACTGCTTAGTTGGTGAATATAATCTGGGACTAACAGTCCATCAGCAGTCGCCACCGATTGCAATAAATAATACCGAAGTTAATGCAAATTTGTTTTCTGCATATGGCCATTTTGACCATTTGAGTGTTGACCAAATCAAAACATTTGCAAGACCATTCTGTCGTTAAACGTCCAATGGCAATCGGTCTTCAGTCATGCCTTCAAGGCTCAGACGATTGACCCTGCAGTTAATCTTCTATTCAGATGTACCATATCTGCTGGAGTATGAGCTACTATGCACATTTTTGAGCTTTCCAGAGTGACAAACCAAACTGTGATTTTTTAGATGTATTTAATCTGTACTTGAAAGTGTCTTAACGCTTTTGAATTGTGTAACTCGAGGTTTCCTAACAATACCACATGTTAAACAAATAACCAACATAAAGAACATGATGTTACATTTTCTTTATGTCTCAAAGTCTTGTAAATATGTTTGGTTTGTCGAATACATAAATTTTCATGATCTATAAACGTGTATTCATCAATATCAAAATTCAATAAATGTGTGTAAAATTCAAGATTTTTTTCAGTAATTTCATGAAATTACTAGATTTTTTGGGAATTTCATGTAATTCCTAAATTACCTAGTAATTACATGAAATTCCTAATTACACACATTTAGTGTAACATATACATATGATGTCCCTAAAACTGATCAGTATTGATGCAAATGTAACTGTATTATACACTTTTAATGGGCCAGCACGAGCGTTTGATGTTAAGCAGACGCAAGAAGAAACTTACAAATTTTATAAAAAATACAAAATTTTATAGTCAGTGGAGCGTGACTGCACTGCGTAAAACGCCCCTGAAACTTATATGTACTGACGCGAATGCTACAGCGTTCCAATATATTTACGGGCTTCCCTAAGTGGTTGATATGAAGCAGTCACATAATCATTGGAACAGCTGACACAAAATCATCGGAACAGCTGACACTTAATCATCGACACAGCAGACACATAATCATCGACACAGCAGACACATAATCATCGGAACAGCTGACACATAATCATCGGAACAGCATGTGTAACTTACTGATGAGTTATTTTCAAACCAATTGAAATTTGGAAACTAATGTATTCGTCATTTAACATATTCATAGATATATCATGCAAAAACACTTGGCCATAACGTTAGGACCTCTGATTATTTCCCAGTCATATTTTTAAATAATTTTTTGCGCTTTCACATGTTTAATGAACTGAGCGTATTGCATTGAAATGCTGTCTTATTTTTTGAAAGAAGGAGAATAGCATTGCAAAAATGCGCAAAGGAAACATCGTTACTTCAAAATTTATCTACCCCTGTTTCCTAAGGTTATCCAAAAGAGTGAAAATGATTTCTAATAGCTAGTTTGACGTTAAAATTTGACAAAATGTGTTCTTGTTTACTATTTTCTTTAATATCGGTAGAATTTTAATATTAGAAGGTTGCCAAATTAAAGAAATCATACGGCATTAATTTTGGGGTGTTTTTCATTTGAAGTGTTATAAAGTTGACCTGGAAGCAAATTCTACCTATTATTTGATCATTATTTCAGTTAATTGCTTTAAAATTTCATTAATTTTTACAGTATGGATGGGAAAATATCAATAAATGAAAATTGCCATTTTGGGTGAAAATGGGAAAAAGTCGCATTTCAGTTATGAACTATTTCCAAAATTACATTTTGTTTCATGGTAGTCTATACCTGTATGTACAAAGCAACATATCAAACCATTTTTTGTCACAAAAGATGTCAGAACTGAATTCAATTGCATTTACAGAAATTTTATGCAAAAAATGTAATTTTGTACACACACACACACAAAAAGAAACTATACAGACTAGGTTCATTCAAATAACAGTATGAATAAGACTACCGTTTGGGAAATTCAATGCCACAACAGACTACAGCACCCGAATTTTTCGAATACCTGACAATTTCTTGACAAAACGCCATTCAATGTAATAAAAATGGATAACAGGAAACACCTACAATGGCTGAAAATTATAATTACATGCGACAATCTGCTAGGGAACTACACAGAAAAAACACGAATAAGACAAAAGACAAACGTAAACAACGACAGGAACTCGGGACAGCCGGACTTGGCACCGACACTAGCAAAAGCCAGCGGTAGGGTTAAACCGGTTTATGGGTAACCAAACCCCCTCTATCTGTCCCGTTTCCCTATAAATGAATAAACATACGAATAAAACCCACTAAAGGTAGACTACTAACTCCATGACCACAATCTTAAAGGAGATAAAATGACAATACGTAATTTTGAAAGATTGGTTAAGTGGTGTTTGCCGCTACAATGTCGGCTAGCTCAAGGAGCCTAGTCTGCTGGTAAAACACTGTTGCACTATGGAAGAAAATCAAACTGAAAACTTCCCGAAGGGCTTGGTAAAAAAATCATAGATATCGGCCAGTATGTGTGTAAAATGTTAAGGTCACTAGATCTAAAAGCTAATTTAACGGAAGCAAGCAGTGTCTTGTCGATATCCCCTATTACGTAAAGAATGTAAGTTACATCCTAGCCTTTCTGGATCTTTAATCAGTTTCTTGCATTTTTAACAACATTTCCGTAAAAGACGAGGATTAGAAATACTCTTAGTAATAAACTGTTTGCGAGAAACGCCATATTTAGGTATCAAATGTTCATATTTATTATCAAATTTCTTAAATGTATTCAACAACTTATGGAATCTGTAACCCTGTTGTAAAACTTTGGCTTTGATAGTAAGAATACGTTCAGTAAAATCGTCAAGAATAGAACAAACGCGTGCGAATCGTACTACTTATGGCCAAGTGTTTATAATAATTCTAATAAATATGTAATATTTTTGTTTAAATTAGGTACAACCTTAAGGAAGAGGCATTTGAGAAACAAATCTGACATAACAGATACAGTTAAAGATATCATGTAATGAATTAGGATGTTATATTTTGAAAAATAAGTAAATATATCACTAAATACAGACGAGTAATGAAGGGACAACACATGAAATCGTTTAAATAAGTGAATTGACAATAATAAATTTAAAAGGAAAAGATATACAGAAACCCTTACAGTGACTGAAAACGAAAATCTCAGACCAATTCCCAACAAAAAGTAAGTGAAAACCGAACCATCAATCTAAAACGAATTATCCAAGGAGAATGTCAACATTCATTGGAAAATCAAAGAAAGTAAGGCATAACATGAGTGCGGCACAGAAAGGAAAAATGCAGATACACACACATACAAAGATGATTAACACAGACCCAATAAAGAACCATGGGTGGGATCGGGTGCAACGGTCGAGTAAGCATTTCCTACTTCTTAAGACACCCGTCGTGTTGAACATGTACAATCCGGTAGTAAGGTCAAAGACCGGATATTAAAAAGAAACGATAAATAATACTCTTATTATTTTTATTTTCTATTTCCCATCAAAATAATTGGCACAAATAACCGATATCAAAGTAAACTAATCAAATATTAAAAAAATCGAGACCTCGCGGCAAAGTTTATACTGGGTAAAAATTGCTACAAAACATTTTGCCAAAACTTCAATTAGACCAACTTTGAATATTGGGTAAATAGCAGGAAACCTTTACCCTCTCAACCCGATTTCACTTCTAAACGAGTATATTTCATGTCATTCTCTGACTTGTTTCTGATAAATACCAAAATACCGAAGTTATTGTAAATTTACTTCCTGCAGATGCTCATTTCTACACAATATGTCAAAACAATTAGAAGTCCAGAAATCAAAAGATGAAATAAAGCTTATGGAGAACAAATAACAAAATAGACCTAGATTTAAAGCCAAAATCAGTAAGGACAGAGCTGTGAACGAGGGAGGTGCTCCTTAGTTTTAAACAAAATTTCTCAATTATAGATATTGTTTGTTTCAAAATAAAATCAATTTTCAAGCCAGTACCACAGAATTAGGCTTCTTTGTTGGTGACTCCCCTCTTGAAGTAACGGTCCACTAGCAGAGGCATCGACCCGTTGGTAATAAATAACAAAATACAAAAATTACTGTAAATTTTATTTCTTTAGATCACGGTATATGTCAAAGTAAGTATTTTTAATTGCGTTAACAATCCACCAGCGATGGACAATAAATCCAAAACATATATACGACAGCAAATAGATGCCAAAACAAAAAGCCAAAAAGGAAATATAAATGCAAGTCTCGTAAAAGATGGCAATATAGAAACAAAGAAGGTCAAAATAAAAATTAAAATTGAAACGAATGCTTAAAAAAGTAAAACTTTGCAAGTATGATCCTTCTTAAATACCAGGTGTCCCGGAATGGTAATAATGATCTACCTCGCGCGTGACATCCATTCCTCTATTACCAAGTGAAAATCTGTATCAGCTTAGTACACAAGTTTTTGCAATGCTTGTTTATAACGTCGCAAAAATTTGCTTCTTCATGATTATATCAATAAGACTTTTGTACTTATATAAAAATGACAAAAAATAACAAGGATTGAACATAACCCTGAGATATTAGTTTTTAGACTGCAATACAAACTAAAGGCAAAACAGTTACAAATAAAATAAACTTGGAAATGTAGACTTTATATACTGGATGTGTTGGAATAAAACAGATGTTCACCGTTTAGAAGACAAAAGCAACATGATTTCAAATATTCGAGTGTTCTTACCATATCTCATTGCTATTTTCATTAATTTCCTTTTATCTTTTTACTTGAAGTCTGAAACTGCGCAAGAGAGATATAGGTAGTGGAAACATTGGTAATAGCGGAAATGGATGGACAAATACCGGAAGTGGACAGGGGGATATTGGAAGCAATAACCAGGGCAACAGTGGTAATGGTTGGCATAATTCTGGGAACTGGTGGGATGGAAATGTAGGCAGTAACAATAATGACAGCAGTGGTAATAATTGGTGGAATAATGGGAACTGGAGAAATGGAGACGTCGGCAGTAATAATAGTGGTAACCATGGGAACGGATGGAACAATTCTAAAAACTGGTACAGTGGAAGCCTTGGCAGTCATAATGTGGGGACGAACAATAGTGCTGATAGTGGAAAAGGCTGGATGCACAGTGGAAATAGGGTGAATAACATGATTGGGAGTGATAATCATGTGCATAGTGGAAACAATTGGATAAATGTTGATCGTAATGGCGGCATGTTGCTTTTTCCAAGGTATGTATTAATGTAGAAATTATAATTGAAGTTTATTTTTTTTATTGAAGTGTCTTACTGATGCATCAGTAAATGCTGCCAACATTGGTTGGAATGTATTGCATAAACACATCCAAAGTTGACATGTTTTATTATTTTTCGAATTGTTTGGGAATTATCTTTACGTTTAAACATTCCTGTCCTCATATGTGACCTAATAGAATGGATATGTTTGGAAAAACATGTTTAGACGATTCTTTAGAAAAGGGCCTAAATATCGCCCACCTTCGAAAATAAACTGGCAAGCCTGTTTCGACATTATTAAAGACTCGGTAACCAACTATTGTATAAAATGGTGCAAACGAGAAAGTGCAGACAAACATGCTCTTAATATGTTTAAAGATAAAATCATTAGTAAAGTCACCAACAAAATTAATTTCTATAAAGAAAATTATTATGAGTCACCACCTAAGCTGTCTGTTAACAGAATTAAGTCCAAACTGAAAGAACTTGGTGAGAAATATGTGTTTGCACCTGTCGACAAAGCTTCAAACAACGTTGCCATCATCTGAAAAAAATACTATATCGATGTCCAAAAAAAACGAATTGGCAAAGTCTAGCACTTTTGAACGTACAAATTATGACGAGAAAATGCTCACCACACAACATTACAAGGATACAGAAACACTCAAAGTTCCACCTAAAGATAACACCCTACCTACTATGTACTGGATTCCTAAACTTCACAAAAAACCCTACAAACATCGTTTCATTTCGGCTTCAAGTAATTGTTCTACCACAAATTTGTCCATCAATTTAACCAGAGCACTCACTTGTATAAAGGAGTTAGTCAAAAACTATTGTGAGAAAACATATCAAAACTCTAGTGTAAATTACTTTTGGAGTGTAAAAATTCTATTGAAGTTTTAGATAAATTACAATCTATAGATAGACCAGTTTCATCTATTGACAGTTATGATTTTTCTACACTTTATACAACCCTTCC
>MJUU01051180.1:29048-59418 GCA_002080025.1 Modiolus philippinarum | reverse complement strand
TTACCAAACCCTTCGGGAAGTTTTGAGTTTGATTTTTCTTCCGTAGTGCGACAGTGTTTTACCAGCAGACTAGCTTCCTTGAGCTAGCCGGCAGTTTAGCGGCGAGCACTCTTTGACTCTTCTTTCAAAATTACGTTTTGTCTTATGCTTTTTCTGTTCCAAGATAGTGGTCATTGAGTTAGTAGTCTACCTGTATTGGGTTTTATTCGCGTGTTTGTGATACTATAGGGAAACGGGATAGAGAAAGGAGAGGTTTGGGTACCCATAAACCGGTTTAACCCTTACACTGGCTTTTGCTGGTGCCGGTACCAAGTCCGGCTATCCCGAGTTCTTATCGTTATTTATGTTTGTCTCTTGTTTTCATTATCGTTTTTCTGGTGCAGTTTGCTTGTAAATTGTGGCATGTGATTGTAGTTCCTGGTCATTGTAGGTATTTGCTGTTTTCCTGTTTTTGTAATTATTGTGGCGAGGTAAAACTATACCGAAGAAGACAAAAGACACAAAGTAATAAAAATGACAAACAATCAGTAAGGAAATATAAAGATCATTATTACAGGACCACAAACATAACATCTTGATAAATAACAAAATACCGAAATTACTGTTAATTTGTTTCTGCATGCTACTTTCGACAACTTTTGTCTCATCAGTGCAGATCAAATCAAAATATTTGGAAGTCCATTTACCAAAAGAAAAATGGTAAAGCTGATAGAGAACAAATAACTAGAAGGATCTAAATAGAAAAACCAAAATTCGGCTACGGAAAGAGCTATGCATGAGGGAGATACTCCTTAGTTTTAAACAAAATTTGTAAAATTTTAATATAACAAATTTCAATAAAATCGGTTTTCGGGTCAGCACCGAAGTACTGACTACTGGGTTGATGAATACGCTCGGGGACTAACAGTCCACCAGCAGCAGCATCGGCCCAGTGGTAATAAATAACAAAATATCGAAGTTACTGTTAATTGTTAATGACGATTTTAATTTAAAGGCATTAAGATAAGAAGATATTATTTCTGACTGATTATACTAATTTTTTGTTCAAACTAAAATGAAAAATAAAAAAAAAGGTTAACAATTCCCGTGAAAGTAATGCTGTGAGCACGTGTTGGATAGTTTGCAAATTAATCATTTCGAACAATCATTGTAAAATGATAAGTGCTAACGGGAAAGGAAACTGCGTATTTTTCATATTATGCTAACTATAATGCACATTTTTTTTTCGGAATTGAGCACTCATCTTTTGCTGTATTTTTTACACACTGATCTCTAAATCCAACTAAATACATGTATAAGGGCAACTCAATTTTGGACTGTTTTTGAGATTTCTACATTGAAAACAAAAAATTCCAACGGGAGCAGCAACTTATGAACTTTAATTCATGTTAAATGTCTTGAACACAATATTGGTTTTTCAAACATGTGTCGAAGTCTTATATTGATTTTCAGGAAATTAAGTTTTGATCAACTGATGTTATTTTCTCTGTGCAAAGACAACAAAACTGGACCATTTTATCCATTTATTTTTATTAAAGATTTCAAAATTACCAATGCTTTAACATTTTGTCAAATGGTTTTCATGTATTTTTTTAATTGAATAAGTTATTCATTTTTGGATTAGTGTCTATCCAAAGGATAGATCTATCCTATGTTACAACCCAGGTGACCAACCTCACGCAATCAAACATTAGTGACATACCCATGCTAAAAGAATCTTTTTCAGGAAACCTCGTATACATCTTTCTGATCTCATAAAAAACTTTGACACTCAATGGTCTATTTTCAGTGAACATTAATTTGATTGCCCGAACTTTTCAACACTTAAATGGTGCCCGAATTCGTTAATTAATCACAGAATGGATTTCCCATTCATCAAATTTTGTATGTAGATGTATGAATATTGAAGACCGATGCCTTGATTTACATTTGTATGAATGGCGTAAACGTACTTCCCTGAACCGTCAATGAAACGATGTGGCTGTTTTGAAATAAATCATAAAAGAACAACGCATTGGAAATAAAAAATCAAATTCATTAGCCGTCGAGAACAACAGTCCATTATTTACAATATATGGAAGACGTAATGTTCGTTATCAATGAATGGAAAAGTACGGCTGTTCCACGTTGGCTGTTCCATTATAGTTGTTGCAGTGTCTTCTCCTAGGTCCGCGTTCGGTATACATGTAATGGTCGACTCAAAACAAAATACTGAAGAAGTCGTACATCGGTAAATACACATAATTATCTGGAAACAGTTGTCAAGGTGCGTATTTTGAAAACGGGGGATATTTTGCAACGATCGGGGTTGGAATTGACTAAATTCGAAATAGAATCAGGCAGGGTGTTGATCTTTTGATTGCCGTTCGTCTAACAATGTTCAGTCCGGGGTGTTGTGTGTTATTGCCGTTGATCAGAGTTTGGTCAAACAAAACTTGAGATAATGTCATTTGAGTATTTACAATGCATAACAGTCATTTTTCAATTGCATGAGAATGTATATCATATCGCGAATTAAAATGCATTGTTGCACAAAGAACTTGGCACAGATCATCGTTTTAATGTCTTCGTGTGTTTCTTGGACGAATTATTATCTCCATAAAGAGCAGGGTATTGCTGCTCAGGTCTTGTCAGATTTTGAGTCTTGTCAGCATTCACAAACCTTCCATTCAGGTCTCTTCTTTAGAATTAAATTTCAAACTGTACAAAAATGTACTTGATCAAGATGGTGCTGTCATTGTTTAGTCTATGTTGAGTGTACAGCAGGGAACCCATAATATGTAATTAAATAGGTTTCTGGTATAAAATCAATTTCTTTGAATATTTGTCTCTAATGGTTTGATTGCAATTGATTGGCTGGTGTGATCAAATGAAGACGGCCACCAGTAAATACTTGCTGACTGTCAGAAAGGCATGTTTTATTGATGAGCAAAACATGGTTTTGTACCTTTCTTGGTTTTGATATCATCATTATAATTAGACCCATAGTAAAAAATTAGTAATTATGCACGACACAGACAAGCAATTATTCATATCATACATGGACAGTGTACATAAAATATCAATAGATTAGATACTGATCATTGCCATTATAGACAATAATCCACCAGTCCCTTTGGGACTTTTATTTAAAATATATTAACAGCAGCAATATACCTACCTCTCCAGCCTATGGAGTGTACATTTCACAGTTGATTCGTTATTGTCTAGCATGTAGTGTGTACAGTGATTTTTTTTAATACAACAAAAACACTTTCACACAAGCTGCTTACTCAGGGATTTTGTCAGCCTTTGTTAGCTCACCTGGCCCAAGGCCATGTGAGCTTTTGCCATCAATCGGCGGCCGTCGTCCGCCCGTCCGTCCGTTTACTTTTATTCAAAGATCTTCTCCTCTGAAACTACTGGGCCAATACTAACCAAACTTGGCCTGAATCATCATCAGGGTATGCACTTTCAAGTTTGTGATTTTTATGTCCGTAGATTAAACAACATGACCGCTGTTACAAAAAATAGAACATAGGGGTAAATTGCCGTTTTTTGCAAATTACTCGAAAACCGTTGCAGTTATCAAAAATCTGACTGGAGTATAAATGATCAGCATGATGAATGCTATGAAGAGACATAAGTTGTCGAAATGCGCATATGCAGAAAGTAAATTCACAGTAACTTCGGTATTTAGTTATTTCTACCTGCTCTGCAATTTTGGAGAATATTCGATAACCCGTCTTGGAGTTATTGTCCTTTTTCCGTAAAATTTCGTTTTTTTTTTCGTTTTTTTTTTTAGTTTTATATATTGAAAATGGTAGAAGATAGAAGTGATGTTTAAACCACAAAAATAGGCTGCATAGTAAGATCTACATGTCCTGCAATTTTGAAATAAATCTGACAACCAACATAGGAGTTATTGCCCCTTTTTCTTTGATATTTCACGATTTTTTAATTTTTGTGATTTTTGTGGTTGTACCTCATCCAAGATGGCTGCCAGCGGGGAACATAGTTTAATATAGGGACCCTATTGGAAATGTATTCAAAGATCTTCTCCTCTGAAACATTAAGCCAAATTGAACCAAACTTGGTCACAATAGTAATTGGGTGGTCCCTTTCAAAATTTGTGATTTTTGCGATGGTACCTCATCCAAGATGGCCGCCAGCGTGGAACATAGTTTAACATAGGGACACTATGGGAAATGAATTCAAATGTCTTCTCCTCTGAACCTACTGAGCCAATTGGAACCAAACTTGGATACAATTGTCCTGAGCTGGTCCCCTTTAAAGTTTGATTTTATGTCCGTACTTCATCCAAGATGGTCGCCAGCACAGAACATAGTTAAATATAGGACCCTATGGAAAATGTATTCAAAGATCTTCTTCTCTGAAACTACTGAACCAATTGAAACCAAACCTGGTCGCAATAGTCTTTAGGTGATACCCTTGAAAGTTTGTGATTTTCATTTTTATACCTCATTCAAGATGGCCGCCAATAAGGAACATAGTTTTACATAGGGACCTTATGGGAAATGCATTCAAAGATCTTCTCCTCTGAAACTATCAAGACAAATTGAACCAAACTTGGTCACAATAGTCCTTGAGTGGTACTCTTTAAAGTTTGTGATTTTTACGTTCATACCTCATCCAAGATGGCCGCCATCGTGGAACATATTTTAACATAGGGATCCTATGAGAAATGCTTTCAATTGTCTTCTCCTCTGAAGTTATTGAGCCAGTTGAAACCAAACTTGGTTACAATGGTCTTTGGGTGATCCCTTTCAAAGTTTGTGATTTTTATGTTTGTACCTCCTCCAAGATTAAAACTAACATCTGGTAACTGATTTATAGTATGAATGGGTGGTCTATTGGAAACAATTAATAAAACCAGTCACCAAGTGAGCGATACATGCTCATGTGAGCCTCTAGTTACTTTCATCACTTCAGAAACTCTATGGCCGTCACCATGACATCATTGACAGATATGACGTGTCTGTGTCCCAAATGAAAACGGAAATGTTCAGCTAGATTTCACGTCTTCACGGATTTGAAGTAACCGGTATCGACTCTACCCTGGATTGACACACCGATAGTGTGACGGGTGCCACTAGTGAAGCAGGACATGCTTACCCTTCCGGAGCACCTATTGTCACTGCCGGTTTTCATGGGAGTTCACACTATTGGTGCCTTAGTTCTTAATGTCGTCTTTTTATTTCCGTGCATTGTGGCTGTCTCACGTTCCTTTTGTTTTTCTCTGTTGCCGTTTTTGCCATGTCTTTGGACTTCGATTTTTGTAACCATCACTTCCTTTGTTCCTTCGGTATTATACTACTTATAGGGAATATTGAGCTATAACTCTGTCTGTTCCACATGGTTGAGTGATATTAGGTGTAACAGTACTAATGACTCTATGAAACTACTTTTTGGGCTCAACCAAGTGAATGTGGTATGATTACACATTTAAGAAACAACAGATGCATAATATCGATAATACCAACAATTTGATGAGTGACATGTGTTTGTCTATATTTTGTAATTGTCCACTATGTTAGAACACTAGTGCGACAATTATTGTAAGAGCACTTTGCCAGTGAATTATTATTTGTTGACGATCCGGCATTTATTCGACGATTAGCTTTGAATTCCGCTCACGCCGTTTTGCAGGGGCCATCTTGAACTTAGTACAAGGTATGAGCAAAGATCATTTTTGAAGGCCTCATAGTGACATAAAGATGAAGAACAATAATAAAAGTGTTTTTCAATTGCTTGGTTCTACAATGTATTTGTAGAGACTTTGTCTAAAGTGCATTTACAATCTCCGAAAAAGAGGTGCATAGCTTTTCCTACGTCAGATTATCACCCCTGCCACACCTTGTCCTCCATATTGGATTTACCACGCCCTTTTCACAGTGACGTCGTATACATCCTGACGTATTTCAAACTGTGACGTCATGAAAATCGGCCATTTTGAGAGGAATCTCTCCTTCCGGTGTGGCAGAGGTGATATCTGACGTAGGAAGAGCTATGCACCTCTGTTTCGGAGATTGGTGCATTTACTCCATATCCTGTCATTGTTCCTAGATTATATCAAAGTCCAGAGTCATGGCAATATCAAGCAGGAAGACAAGACACATTTATAAAGTAAACAAGCACAAATATGATAACAAACAAAACACTCAAACTGTGAACTCTAAAACAAAAAGTAGTTTCAGGAAATCACCGTTTCACACTGTTGAATTGTAGTGTGTCAATCAAGGGCTAAGTAAAAAACTGTAATGTCAAAATCCTATTAGCATGAAATCTAGCTGAAAATATACGTTCTCATTTGTAAAAACGACACTTCATATTTATCAATGGTGTCATGTTGACCCCTACATAATCTCTGAAGGACAAAAGCAGTAAAAGCTGAACATATTCCTGACCGACAGCTTTTGATACAGTGTTTTTTCACCTTGCGAAAATCACTGAATAAACTACACGCTCTATAGTAAAAACAAGTCATTACAAAATTTTATAAAAAAATGTAAAACATGTTCATAAAAAAAATGGCAATGTTATTTCTTACAGTTGTATGTTACGACGATATGCCAGAATAAACATCGGATTGTTATGTATGAATCCTTATATTTTATATAGCTTTTTACCTGCGTCACCATGGGTGACCGCAGGTCTAGGAGCCACTCGACTGCGTCCCTAAGTCACGCTTTGGGGGTACCAAGTTGTTGTAATCTGAAACTCTGACACCTTTAACCCGATACTTCTGAAACTTTGCACAGTTGTTCTGGACACATTGAAGATGTGCCCCTCCCCTTTTGGTGAGATTTGAAAAAAAATTGTCGAATTTATCCATTGTTGAACTCAGTCATTTTTTCATCAAATTTTAACATTACGGTACTGAGTTTGTGTAATCTGAAACTCATACACCTTATACCTGATGCACAGTTGTTTTGGACACATTGTCCATTGTTGAACGTAGTCATTTTTTTCATCATTTTTCATCAAATTTTAACATTAGGGTACTGAGTTTGTGTAATCTGAAACTCTGACACCTTATACCTGATGTTTTTGAAACTTTGCACACTTGTTCTGGACACATTGAAGATGTGCACCTTTCCTTTTTGGTGAGATTTGAATAAGAATTGTCGAATTTAATCATTGTTGAACTTAGTCATTTTTTCAGCATATTTTAACATTACAGTGCCTGGTTTGTGTAACCTGAAACATTCACATATCTGACTAAATACCACTAAAAGTTTGCACTGTTGTTTGAACAAATTGATGAAAGAACCTCCCTTTTAAGCCAGTTTTGATTAAAAGATGTCAAATTTATCCATGATTGAACTTGGTACTTTATCTCATCATATTCATCACGGTACTCAGTTTTTGTCCAGAGATGTTCCACAGTTTTGAACGCAATGATCATGGGCAGCTATTCTTGAATTTTTGCATTGCTTTCACATATTTTCTCATTAAGATTCAAAGTATGTGTTTATTTGAAACTCAGGTATGGTTTTCACCTTTGCTGAAGTGATATAGACTATTTTCATTTTATGCTTTGTTCAGCTTTGTACATTTAGTTTTGCTTTTTTCTTCTCTCTTTTTTTGTCTATTTTTTTTTTATTTAAGTCTTTTACAGTAAAAGGGTTGAACTTAATATAATCTCAACAAGTTATTACTGTGTTCGCAAGCGATACACAAAAGTCTCCCAAACGAACTCTCATATCGGATTCCTGGGGATTATAAAATCCCTTTTAAAAAAAATTGAGCAGGGGTTTCCCTTTACTTTATACATATAATTGAAATCTAAAGAAAATACGTTTTTCTCAAAAATATAGCTTTATTGCTTGATTTCCATGGCAACCAAATGCTCCATTATCCATTAAAACAAATTATATGCCTCTTTTCAAAAACAAAATTGGGCAGGGGTTCCCCTTATAACATATATAGCTTTAATATGAATATAATTATCAACAATAAATACTCTTTTCTCAAAATTATAGCTTTGTTGTTTGGTTTCCATGGCGACAAAATGCTCCATTATCCATTACAACCAATTTGATACCTCTTTTCAAAAAAAAAAATGGGCAGGGGTTCCCCTTATAACCTAACTAATACATATAGCTATAATAGGAATATAATTATCAACAATAAATACTATTTTCTCAAAATTTCATTTTTTTGGTATGGTTTCCATGGCAACCATACTAATTATTAAATTTACAATGCTGTTAAACTTCATCTGACATCACACACAACCTTCCTATGAATTATGAAGCAACTAGGGTAAATAGTTTTTAAGTTGCAGTGAAAACATTCAAAATTTCAATTTCCCATAGACTTACTATAGGACGACCCCACCCCTTTTTGAGTCCCCAAATGTACCCTCATTGGACCCCCCTGAAAAACGTTTGCTGTTTGCACATCTAGATATATGGGTCTAATATCTTACAAAGTTTGAAAGCTCTAGGTCTAATGGTCTCTGAGATTTTCAATTGACATCTTGAAGTTCATTTCGACGAGAAGAAGGGAAAGCAGAATAATGATAATAACGAGTGATGATATGTTTGCATGCAAACACAAGTCACCAGAACCAGATTCCATACTCAATTGATCTTAGAAAAAATGCTGTGTTGTATATTTATCACAAATGATTGTAATAACGTGTTCAGAAATATTTGTTTTCATTACACATGTAAGAATTAGTATCTTTAGCTCATTATGTTTTCATCTATCAGTGCTATTAGTGCTTTGATTCACAGATCAAAATATTTCTCGATTGCGTCAAAAAGATAGTCATAATGTTTTCATTATTGATTCAGCGATGAAACCAACATTCAAAGCTTAACATGTGTACTTATTTATACTTTAACATGGAATAAAGTTATTTGGGTGTGACCTTGACCTGTGACCTTGACCTCATTTTGAAGGTTCTGCCTTCCTGAACATTTTGTATGTTGAATGTCTCTTTGTATCTTCAATGGTAATTGATCTATAAGCTGTTAACCCAAAAATTGTACATCAAAATCTGTTTTTGGTCCATAGGCCCAAAACGGTTGGTCCAATAATTTTGGACCCAATGTAACTAATGTAGATCTTAACAAGACACACATTTTTGCAATTACATGTTATCAGCTATCTATTACGGTTTATGACTTAATCCAATGACAAGGTCTAGGGTCAAAGTTCAAAGTGACCAATGACCTTTGACATTTGCATTTTTAAATGTAACATTTATCACCTAAGTTGAATGGAAAAGGTTCCAGGTTTCTATCTCTTACTGTTTTTGAGAAAAAAACCTGTTAAAAGATAAGATGAAATTTTCAAGGGGCATAACTCAAGAATGGCTCATCATAGAGTTTTGGTCCAAATGTAGCAAAGGTTTGTCATGACCTAATAAACATTTTGTCATGCATTGTATCAGCTATCATATACGGTTTCCGAGTTAATCCAATAACATGGTTTGAGGAGAAAGTTCAAAGTGACCAATGACAGTGGTCATTTTGAAAATTTCAACACCCGAATGCACATCTTGGGGTGAGGATCTTCCTTCCTGTGAAATTTCGTTATAATTGGGCAAGTGGTCTCTGAGAATTTGGGTGGACAAGTTGATGGCAAGAAGAAGCGGAAAAATAATAATAAAAAGAAACGGTGTAAAAGCAATAAGTCGCCAAACTTTGTTTGGGCGACTAATAAGAAACGCAACAACAACAATAATACTCCCAAACTTCGTTTGGGAGACTTAATTATAACTGGAATTTGAAGAGTTTTTTGGTAATGAGGTAAATGAATACTTGTTTGAATTGACAAACCTATACATGACATTCTGTTACGTTGGAGAAAAAACACTTTCTCAGTTGAACATGAGTGACGGTGACGCAGGTCCAGACATGTAATTGGTCTTGTTCAATTTGAAAATACTAAAGAAAACAATGTTGCATCATAAATAATAGATTTTGTCAAGCTCTACAAATGTTTCGGTGAATGACCTCTCATCAGCAGCATTAAAATCCAATAATGTTGAAAGGCATGATCAAAAATGGTCTGAAAAAGTACTCATTACCACAAATATCATATATGGAGGTCAAATCAAGTACCAAGGACATGCGTCGAATGCGATACACAGAATGAAACTTCAATATTGTAAGGGGTTTGAATTTTAAAAAAAAAGTAATCTGAAGTCGGAATGAGGTGTTTGTTGCTGTTATATTATGTTTCACATTTAAGTAAGTATATGACGGCCACTATCCCACAATACGTTTTGTTGACGTTAGTCAACGCTATGTTACTGTTAAGGTGGCTCACTCATCACATTTTTGAATTTGTGTAAGATTTCGGGACTACTCTGAATTTCTCTGACAAGTTTTCATAAAATTCTTGATATTCCTTCTTATTTTTTAGATAAATAATATTCCTAATTTTAAACTAAGGGAAAATTCAGAAAAATATATTTCCTGCCAATTTTTTAAAGTCCTCTATCTCCGTTAAAAGCACCCGGACCTATTTATTTCTTTTTACCATTTCATTTAGTCTACAATGCTTAATCAATTTAAATAGGATTCAGGTAATCCTTGATAAAAACAATATCTTGAGTGAGCCTCCTTAAACCAATGCCAGTTTCTAAGCAAACATTAAGTTCAAGGGCAAACATTTCTTGAAATCAAAGTTATTCGTTACATGTAGGGGAAAATAGAATAGCATTTGATTAAAAAGTTTAACAATATTTTCCGATATTTGGATGATAGTTTTTCTTTAAATAAAGACGACTTCAATACGTATTATAAGGACATCTACTCTAAAGAGCTTACTTTGAATAAAGCTAATTCTAATAACTATCATTGTCCGTTTTGATATTACAAATGGTAAATTAAAGTACGCACAACGAAATTTGCCGCAGCGTTAATCGCTGTTGCTATTTTGTTTTAAATAACACCCTTATAAAACATATATGTATCATTTTGTAATTTTTTGCCGCTACTCTTGGTATATTTACCGAAATAATCATAATTCAAATAAAAATATTTTCCATATCCTTCATGTTAATTTCACTCAAGTGTTAAAGAAATTCGATGTAGGAGTGTTCGAAGAATGATTTACACAACCCAACAAACCAATGAAAAGACACCAAATGGATTGCCGATGGATAACTTATTTGCATATAGGGTGCTTGTTTGTTGTTTATTCGGGTAGCCAAGGAACAAACAGAATTTTGATTTGTTTACTAATTTACATAAAAATGTTTAGGTAAGTCTGAGAATAAGATTTGCAGAACCAATATCCAGTTACCATTTACTTTTATTAAAATAAATTTGTTTATAGGTAAAAAGTTTTTGTTGACACTTTGTCAAATAATTACATAATCATTTTTTTGCTTCGTGGTCGAGATTAACTCCCGACCCACGTGTTTTGGTTAATCGATAGACCCAGGGCATTATAACAATAAATTAACCAGATATACTCCCTCTGTTTCCGAATCAAATTTTCTGTTAAAATAACATAGAAGGGTAATGGAAAACTTTTTAGCCCTTTGTTGTAAAATTATGGTAATGTATGGCATGAAGCGGCAAAAAATTAGCTTTCCATTGGTGTATGCCATGTCATTCTTTAACATTTACTTAAAAAAATATTTTGAAAAAAAACCGCGGCAAATTTCGTTGTGGCTACTTTAGATACTAAAATTCATGATAAAGGGGATTCCATAGTTAATTATCAATTCCTAGATGTCGATGTTCCATAAGCGCCATCATATGGTGTTTACATATCTCAACTTGCTCGATTTTCTCGAGTATGTAATAACGTTGCGATTTTAATGAACGGAATCTTCTCACAACTGAAAAACTATTACATCAGGGGTTTTGTTATCATAAACTAGTTAAAACCTTTACTAAATTTTATCTCCGATATAAGACTTAGATCATGAATACAATGCAACCTGTAAACATCTAATCAAGGCTGGTATCTCACATCCTTTATTTTACGGTAAAGTTTTACATAAGAGTAAAAAATGCTTAAACTCGCCTAACAAATTTACAAAACATTCATAAGGGTTATAATTACGGTATTGTCATCAAGTCATTACGTATGGCCTTCTTGGGTATTAACATTGATTTTTTGACAGGGTCTTTGCATCTTAACTAAACACATTCTAAATTTCTAAAATCAATATTGCATGGCCGGTTATATATTCTGGTATATGTATGAAACCATGCTAAACTCCTCACGGGAAGGGATCTTGGTGGAAGCTGTATACTGAGGGAACATAATTTTATTTGTTAGTTGGTAATGGGTCTGGAGCTTGCATGTCAGTTAACTGCTAGTAGACTTTTGTGATTTCATGTTTATGTCCGTATATTTAGTTCTTTCAATTTCATTTTTTACAATTGACCCAGTCTTGTTGCTAACTGAATTTTACTGTTGTTACTATTGTTTTTTTTTATTTATCACATTGGCTAGGGGAAGGTTTGGGCCAGATAGAACAAGTTAATCCCGCCGCAGCATGTTTGCGCCTGTCCTAAGTCAGGAAATTTATGAAGCCTTTGTGTGTCTTGTCTGGTTTCTTCTAAGTTTACTTTATGTCTATAGGAGTCTAGGATGGTGTTTATTTCGCTGAACTTGATTACTCTTTATTAAGGGGGACCGAATCCGACCTGCCGTTGGGTGTTGGGTTTCCTCACCGTTCATTGAAGTACTTATGGTGGCTTTGGGTTGTTACTCCCATTGGGGTCGTTGTCTCTTTGACACATTCCCTATTTCCCTTCTTTTTTATATTAATAATTTTAGGTGAAATGTTCTAAATAATAAAAAAAAAATAAAACTCTAAATAACAAAATACCGAAGTATAATGACGAAACGGAGAAGGCAAATGTCCAACTTTTCGGTGAAATGGTAGAAAATCAAACAATAATGATTCAAAAACGTGAAAAGGTAGACAAATGAACCAATGCCGGTGAAAAATGTTGACAGTTGCTTAAAAAAAAAAATTCTCGGTACTGTTCTACCCTTTCCATGAACGTGAAGAAGCAATTTATTTTATGATTCTTTATCTTCATTGGAATAACTCGTTTTAAAATTACAGAATTCAAATGCTTTTATTTTTAGTTTTTCATTATGTTCAGGATTAAGCATGATTTTATCTTGCATTTTATAGAAATTTACTATTTTCATAAAAATTATATTCCCCTTCATTCCATGTCTTGCACTCGGTGGATGTCCTTAGTACTAGATTTGTTCTCCTATGTTGATATATTTAGAAATGAGTACTTCTTTCTGCCTATTTTTGGATGATGGCTCTCCATATTATTCAACTCTAATGCTGCTGATGAGAGGTTACTCCTTCAAGCACGTGTAAAGCAGTACAGAACTTTCTGTATAATCTACAACTTAGGATTTTTTTTTATTTCTATACACTCAGGTAATTTCTTTTACGCATCACTCGGTCTCTTTTTAAGTTATCATTTTTGATTGCCTGCCCTGTGGCTGCCGAGGTAAAGGCCATAAGGCCGAAACGTCGAGCATAAGACCTTCTCCATTTTGTCATTGTATTTTTTATTTTTTGCTTTTTGTTTTTTTTTATTTTTTTTAATTTTTTTTATTTATTTTTTTGTTGTTGTTTTTTGTTGGTTTTTTTTTTGTAAATTTTGTCTGTTTTGACCTTTTAATTGTTGCCTGCTTTTCATTTTTATTTCATTTATTCGTGTTAATCTGTGGCCCTTGCACAACACATATTTTTATATGAATTATTGTGTTTAAGAAAATTTAATAAACTTATTGGATTTGTCTGAAATTGACATTTTGGGTTTCTCAAGGTGAACAAGACAGTTTGAGGTTCTATAGGTGAACGATATATTAATTACAAGCCAAGATGAGATGAAGATATGCATTCAAAACAAAATCAGTTATCAAATTATAATTGAAAATGTTTGATTAATAAAACAAAGTCCTGAACTTACAACTTAATATGTATTTCCAGCATATTTTAGTGATTGGTTGTACAATTTCTTCAGTTTTCACTTCACTTCTACATGAATTAGATTATGGCTTGATCACTCAAAAAGCTTCATTTCCTTGACATATATTGATATTTTTCTTTTCTTTTTTTTACAGATTTCCTTTGATGACAGCACTGTATATTGGATTAAGTACAGCAGTTTGTGTTTAATCAACATATTCTCACCACTAATTGCCTTAAAGCCTGTATAGCAAATCTATAAAAGAACAATATTTTAATGCGATTTATTTGATTTGAAAAATTATATATTTTATTATCATATTGACCAAATGATTTTTATGCCCCGTGATCGAGGATCGGGGGATATTGTTTTTGTCCTGTCTGTGTGTCTGTCTGTCTCTCTGTCCGTGCGTCCGAAAATTTTACCTTGGCTATAACTTTTGAACTATTAAAGTTAGATTTATCATACTTGGCAGATGTATAAGTCTTATCAATGTGTCTTGTATTTTAAGAATGATAACTCTAACCAAATATTAAGCTAATGAAATTGGTGCCGGGGCATATGTAGTGTTTCACAAACACATCTTGTTACACTAGTTCTTCACATTCAGTTGAAAATAAAAATAAATCGACCTGCTTACCCAAAGTGCCAATTTTTTTAACCTTGATTACGAGCGGAAGTGCGTAAGGATTTTCTATATTATTTTTTAATATAAAACAACAAATATTATATTACACCAAAGAAATCAAAAGACACCACTTGTTTTTTCGAATGGCTTTCCGTGAGTCTATATCCGATTTGTGTCAAAATAGTCAGTCTACCAACGTATGTTTATATTTCTTCAAAAATTTGCATCTCTCTCGTCAAAGTTTATCCAAGTTTTGAAATGTGGATGAAAGGTCACATTTCATGTCATTTTTAATGTCCCAGAAG
Source organism: Modiolus philippinarum (assembly GCA_002080025.1). Taxonomy (NCBI): domain Eukaryota; kingdom Metazoa; phylum Mollusca; class Bivalvia; order Mytilida; family Modiolidae; genus Modiolus; species Modiolus philippinarum. The sequence goes on along the minus strand of MJUU01051180.1, from coordinate 44,554 downwards.
CTAACATATTCCTTGGATGGTCAACTTAAACAGGTATAACAGTGAATTTTTTTATTATCAAATATTGAATGACACAATTTAAAAAAAAAAAAAACAAAAAAACTTTGTGCTCCTGGATCCCTCCCATTCATAATACAGAGAGAATGTCATTTCAATAATCATTGATATTTTTTCAGTGTATTTTTATTTGTCTAATTCGTCCTTACTGGTATGCTTACCTGTTTCATTCAGTTGTGTGATTTGAATGCACTCGTATTATGTTGCTTTACATACAGTTTATGTACTTTGTGGTCCGATTTTCTTTTTTCATTCTGCTCATATCAAACTTATGTTTTACAAAAATTCGATGTCTGTTATAAATTATATTGAGAGTTTATTCTTGTAAAGATAGTCTTCGAAATTATATTTCTTAATCATATTATTGTTAATTATTTTGTTGACTTATAAGACACATTATTACTAAATTCATGGGAAGCCAATCCCCCCTTAACGCGGTAGTGATCGGTAGGAACTTAAAAGCACTTGCAATTGGAAGATTATTGATGCTAATTCAAATTTTCTACAAAGGGACTGAAATCTGTTTTAAAATTTGTAATCGTACAATATTTTTAATATTTTATGAAAGAATATGGAGTAAATGAACATGAGATCATAACACATATGTTAGCTATAACTGCAATGATTTCAATGAGCTGTATGGCCATTTCGGAAACTAATTCCTCATCAGCAGCACCAGAACCCAAACAAAGGAAATCCATAATTTCAAAAATGTATAAAATGCATAAAACCAAATGAAATCCGAATAATCAGTAATATCAAAGCTATAGCTAAGGACAAAGCTACGATGGAGGGAGTGGAGCCCTGATCAATGAGGTATTTTACGAAGACAACTATGCAGAATGAGAGAGTAATGCATTAAATCAGTGCTTTAATAAAAGGGACAAATCATTTCATGTTTTCAAACATCTCTTAGTTTATGAACTTCTAAATATTTAGATTTCATCTGCACTGTAGAGACAAAAGTCGTCGAAATGGCTATATAAAGAATCTAAATTTGCAGTACAGTAAGTTCCGTATTAATTGTTTTTACCACTGGGTCGATGCCACTGCTGGTGGACTGTTAGTCTCCGAGGGTTTTCACCAACCCAGTAGTCAGTACTTCGGTTTCTACCCTAAAAGCAATTTTATTTAGAAACTTGCAATATCTATTTTTTTGTGTGAATTTGTTGAAAACTAAGGAGTATCTCCCTTATGCAAAAGCTCTGTCCTATGCTTATTTTGGCTTTCCGTTTAGATCACAACAACATCGCATTTATCTGAAAAAGACACTACATTGACTGCTTAATGAAGGAGATGGGCATTGACAATTCATTTGGTAAACCCACATACAATCTCTCCACCATACCAAGGGAGGACATACTAAACAATTACAAATCAGCATTGTCTTCCTTTGGTATTAGTTTGAGTAATGAGAACAACAACCTGCCTTGTACCTAAATTACATTAATGCCCTTACAAACAGAGATACATTGCTGGGTCTACCAAATGCACTACAAAACCCCTTTCTAAGCTCCCAACTTCATTACTTACTGCAGTCAAAGATGGCCTAAAGATATATAGTGATAAAGTATACTCAACAAGTGGAGTGAATCAGATATGGATTCTCAAAAACTCAAAAATGATAAGCTAAAGTCAGTTTAATACACCAGTCTTTCTGTACTAAAAAGGGTGAAAGAAGATATTCATAATTAGTGATAGGAAAATATGGGGCCTATTTTGTTAAACATCACACTGATTCACACAAGAACTATACAGAGGAGGATGTCATCGAAGTGCTCAAATTCTTGATTGATAACATATTTGTGGAATTTGGTCGGCAAGTTTTCCAGCAGACAATAGGGATACCTATGAGGACTGATTGTGCGCCACTTTTAGCAGATTTGTTTCTTTATGCGTATGAAGCCAGGTTCATACAAGGGCTAGTTCAGAAAAAAGACAATAAGCTAGCCAAGTCCATTAATTTCAGATTCCGTTATATAGATGATGTTCTTTCATTGAACAATCCTCAATTTAAGGATAACCTTCATCTTATATACCCAAATGAATTCCAAACTAAAGAGACCACTGATACACCATCATCAGCATCATCCCTGGACCTATACCTCTACATTGACAACATCGGACGTGTGAAAACAAAACTTTACGACAAGCGTGATGAATTCGACTATCTAATAGTGAACTGCCCGTTTTTGAGCATTAATATTCTCACTTCTCCGGCATATGGCGTGTACATTTCTCAACTTATTTGCTATTGCCGTGACAGTAGTTTGTACAGCGATTATGTCAACGTTCGTCCGTCTCTGTGGTTTCCGGATGATAACTTTGGTATCCTGCATCGGATCAAAACCAAACCTGGTAACATGCTTACTCATTATTGAAGACAGAACCCTATCGATTTTCATGTTGGTAACCCCCAAGGTTAAAGTCACAGTTGCTTAAAATAGACTAAAATTTCAATAAAATTTTGGTTTCCGGATGATAACTTGAGTATCCTGCTTCGGATCAAACTCAAACTTGGTAACATGCTTACTCATCATTCAAGACAAAACCCTATCGATTTCCAGGTTGGTAGCCCCCAAGGTTAAAGTCACAGTTGCTAAAAATAGACAAAAATATCAATAAATTTTGGTTTCCGGATGATAACTTGAGTATCCTGCATCGGATCAATATCAAACTTGGTCACATGCTTACTTATCACCCTAGACAGAACCCTATCGATTTCCGGGTTGGTACCCCAAGGTCAAGGTCTCAGTTGCTAAAAATAGACTAAAATTGCAATAAATTTTGGTTTCCGGATGATAACTTAAGTATCCTCCATCGAATCAAAACCAAACTTGGTAACATGCTTACTTATAATTCAAGACTGAACCCTATCGATTTCCAGGTTGGTGACCCCAAGGTTAAAGTAACAGTTGCTAAAAAAAGACTAAAATATCAATAAAATTTTGGTTTCCGGATGATAACTTGAGTATCCTGCATCGGATCAAAATCAAACTTGGTCACATGCTTACTTAGCACTTAAGACAGAACCCTATCGGTTTCCGGGTTGGTAACCCAAGGTCAAAGTCACAGTTGCTAAAAATAGAGTGAAATTTCAATAAAAATTTGGTTTCCGGATGATGACTTGAGTATCCTGCATCGAATCAAGATCAAACTTGGTCCCATGCTTACTTATTATCCAAGACAGAACCTTATCGATTTCCGGGTTGGTACCACAAGGTCGAGGTAACAGTTGCTAAAATTAGAGTAAAATTTCAATACTTTTTTGGTATCCGGATGATAACTAAAGTATCCTGCATCGGATCAAAATCAAACTTGGTCAGATGCTTACTTATCATCCAAGACAGAACCTTATCGATTTCCAGGTTGGTACCCCCAGGTCAAGGTCACAGTTGCTAAAAATAGACTAAAATATAAATAGAATTTTTGTTTCCGGATGATAACCTGAGTATCCTGCATCTGATTAGAATTAATCTTGATCACATGCTTACTTCTCACCAAAGAAATAAGCCATTTAATTTCGGGGTTGGAACTTTCCAAGGTCAAGGAGTAACTAAAAATTGACTAAAATTTCAATAACATTTTGGTTTCAGGATGATAACTTGAGTATCCTGCATCGGATCAAAATCGAACTTGGTCACATGCTTACTTATCACCCGAGACAGAACCCTATAGATTTCCGGGTTTGTACCTCCAAGGTCAAGGCCACAGTTTTTAGTTGCTAAAAATAGACTAAAACTTCAATAAAATTTTGGTCACAGTTGTTAAAATAGCCTAAAAGTTCAATAAAATTTTGGTTTCCGGATGATAACATTAGTATGCTGAATTTGATCAAAACCAAACTTAGTCACATGCTTACTGATCATCCAAGACAGAACCCTATCGATTTCCTGGTTGGTACCCCCAAGGTCAGAACTCTGTTGAGTTCTGGGTTGGTACTCCAAGGTCAGAACTCTGTTGATTTCTGGGTTTGTACCCCAAGGTCAAGCACTGAAGTTTTTTTATGCCCCCGCCGCTAGGCGGTCTGGAGAATTAAGGTTTACCCTGATCCATACGTCCGTCGGTACGTCCATCTTTTTGGTTTCCGGACGATAACTTGAGTATCCTGCATCGGATCAAAACCAAACTTAGCAACATGCTTGCTTATAACCCAACACAGAACCCTATCGATTTCCAGGTTGATACCTTCAAGTCACATCTGCTAAAAATGGACTAAAATTTCAATAAAATTTTGGTTTCCGGATGATAACTTGAGTAGCCTGCATTGGATAAAAATCAAACTTGGTCACATGCTTTCTTATAACCCAAGACAGAACCCTATCGATTTCTAGGTTAGTTGCTAAAACTAGACTAAAATTTCAATAAAATTTTGGTTTCCGGATGATAACTTGAGTCTCCTGCATCAAATCAAAATCAAACTTGGTCAAATGCTTACTTATCACCCAAGAAATAAGCCATTTAATTTCGGGTTTGGTACCTCCAAGGTCAAGGTCACAGTTACTAAAAATATACTAAAATTTCAATAAAATTTTGGTTTCCTGATGATTACTTGAGTATCCTGCCTGAAATAAAAATCAAACTTGGTCACATGCTTACTTATCACCCTGGACATAGTTCTATCGATTTCCGGGTTGGTACCCCCAAGGTCAAGATCACAGTTGCTAAAAATAGACTAAAATTTCAATACTATTTTGGTATCCGGATGATAACTTGAGTATCCTGCATCGGATCAAAACCAAACTTAATCACATGCTTCCTTATCACCAAAGACAGAACCCGCTTGATTTCCGGATTGGTATCCCCAAGGTCAAAATCACAGTTGCTAAAAATAGAGTGAAATTTCAATAAAAAATTGGTTTCCGGATGATGACTTGAGTATCCTGCATCGGATCAAAATCAAACTTGGTCCCATGCTTACTTATCATCCAAGACAGAACCCTATCAATTTCCGGGTTGGTACCCAAATTCGAGGTACCAGTTGCTAAAAATAGACTTAAATTTCAATAAAATTTTGGTTTCCGGATGATAACTTGAGTATCCTGATTGAAATCAAAATCAAACTTGGTCACATGCTTACTTATCACCCAAGACAGAACCTTATCGATTTCCGGCTTGATACCCCAAGGTCAAGGTCACAGTTCCTAAAAATAGACTAAAACTGCAATAAAAATTTGGTTTCAAGATGATAACTTTAGTACCCTGCATCGGATCAAAACCAAACTTGCTGACATGCTTACTTATCATTCACGACAGAACCCTATTGATTTCCGGGTTGGTAACCCCAAAGGTTAAGGTCACAGTTGCTAAATATAGACTAAAATTTCAATAAAAGTTTGGATTCCGGATGATAACTTGAGTATCCTGCATCGGATCAAAATCAAACTTGGTCACATGCTTACTTATCACTTAAGACAGAACCCTGTGGATTTCCGGGTTGGTAGCCCAAGGTTAAAGTCACAGTTGGTAAATATAGAGTGAAATTTCAATAAAAATTCGGTTTACGGAAGATAACTTGAGTATCCTACATCGGATCAAAATCAAACTTTGTCCCATGCTTACTTATCATCCAAGACAGAACGCTATCGATTTCCGGGTTGGTACCCCAAGGTCCAGGTAACAGTTGCTAAAAATAGACTAAAATTTCAATAAAATTTGGAATCCGGATAATAACTTTAGTATCCTGCATCGGATCAAAATTAAAATTGGTCAGTTGCTGACTTATCACCCAAGACAGAACGTTATCGATTTCCGGGTTTTTACCCCCAGGTAAAGGTCACAGTTGCTTAAAATAGACTAAAATATAAATAGAATTTTTGTTTCCGGGTGATAACTTGAGTATCCTGCATCAAATCAAAAGCAATCTTGGTCACATGCTTACTTATCACCAAAGAAATAAGCCATTTAATTTCGGGGTTGGAACTTCCAAGGTGAAGGACTTACTAAAAATTGACTAAAATTTCAATAACATTTTGGTTTCAGGATGATAACTTGAGTATCCTGCATCGGATCAAAATCTAACTTGGTCACATGCTTACTTATCAACCAAGACAGAACCCTATAAATTTCCGGGTTTGTACCTCCAAGGTCAAGAACACAGTTTTTAGTTGCTAAAAATAGACCAAAATTTCAATAAAATTTTGGTCATAGTTGTTAAAAATAGCCTAAAATTTCAATAAAATTTTGGCTTCCGGATGATAACATGAGTATGCTGAATTTGATAAAAACCAAACAAGTCATATGCTTACTTATCATACAAGACAGAACTCTGTTGATTTCTGGGTTGGTACCCCAAGGTCAAGCACTTAAGTTTTTTTATGCCCCCGCCGCTAGGCGATCGGGAGCATTAAGGTTTACCCTGATCCGTACGTCCGTCGGTACGTCCATCTTTTTGGTTTCCGGATGATAACTTGAGTATCCTGCATCGGATCAAAACCAAACTTAATCACATGCTTTCTTATCACCCAAGACAGAACCCTCTTGATTTCCAGATTGGTATCCCCAAGGTCAAGATCACAGTTGCTAAAAATAGACTAAAATTTCAATAAAATTTTTGTTTCCGGATGATAACTTGAGTAGCCTGCATCAGATAAAAAGCAAACTTAGCAACATGCTTACTTATAATCCAAGACAGAATCCTATTGATTTCCAGGTTGGTACCTCCAAGGTCAAGGTCACAGTTGCTAAAAATAGACTAAAATTTCAATAAAATTTTGGTTTCCGGATGATAACTTAAATCTCCTGCATCAAATCAAAATCAAACTTGGTCACATGCTTACTTATCACCCAATAAATAAGCCATTGAATTTCGGGTTTGGTACCTCCAAGGTCTAGGTCACAGTTACTAAAAATAGACTAAAATTTCAATAAAATTTTGGTTTCTGGATGATAAGTTGAGTATCTAGAAATCGGATCGAAATCATACTTCGTCAAATGCTTACTTTTCACCCAAGACAGAACCCTGTGGATTTCTGGGCTTGTACCTCCAAGGTCAAGGCCACATTTTTTACTTGCTAAAAATAGACTAAAATTTTAATAAAAGTTTGGTCACAGTAGCTAAAAATAGCCTGAAATTTCAATAAAATTTTGTTTCCGGAGGATGACAAGAGTATGCTGAATTTGATCAAAACATACTAAGTCAAATGGTTACTTATCATCCGAGACAGAACTCTGTTGATTTCTGGGTTGGTACCTCAAGGTCAAGCACTAAAGTTTTTTTTTATGCCCCCGACGCTGAGCGGTCGGGAGCATTAAGGTTTACCCTGATCCGTACGTCCGTCGGTACGTCCATCTTTTTGGTTTCCGGATAATTTGAGTATCCTGCATCGGATCAAAACCAAACTTTGTAACAAGCTTACTTATAACCCAAGACAGAATCCTTTTTATTTCCAGGTTGATATTCCCAAGGTCAAGGCCACAGTTGCGAAAAATAGACTAAAATTTCAGTAACATTTTGGTTTCCAGATGATGACTTGAGTATCCTGCATAGGATCAAAACCAAACTTGGTCACATACTTAGCTATCATCCAAGACAGAATCCTCTTTATTTCCAGGTTGTTATCCCCAAGGTCGAGGTCACAGTTGCTAAAAATAGACTAAAATTTCAATATAATTTTGATTTCCAGATGATGACTTGAGTATCCTACATAAGATCGAAGCCAAACTTAGTCACATGCTTTCTTATAATCAAACACAGAACCCTATTGATTTCCAGGCTGGTATCCTCGAGGTCAAGGTCACAGTTGCTGACAATCGACTCAAATTTCAATCAAATTTTTGTTTCAGGATGAAAGCTTGAGTATCTTGAATTGTATCAAAACCAAACTTGGTCACATGCTTGCTTATCACCCAAGACAGAACCCTTTTTATTTCCAGGTTGGTACCCACAAAGCAAGGTGACAGTTTCTAAAAATATATGATTATTGCGTATAAGATTGTTTCTCAGATTATTTGTTGGAATTCTGCATTATATCCAAACCAAACCACTTTCAATACCTATTAATCACAGGAGACAGATCCTATGTTATAAATAATTGATATATTTATATTGTTCATAGATATGCCTTTGATGATTTAAATTTCAAGAAAGCGGGGGCATCCGTGTCCCATGGACACATTCTTCCATTTTTGTTTATTTGTTTTGTCTTAGTCATACTGTCTCAATTCGTGTTGGATATAATTTGCCGTGATTTTTGATTTGTGATTTTAGAACCTCCCCCTTTCCTGGTTTTTGCTTCGGTATTCGTTGCCGATTTATAAGTTAATTGTTCTCTGTCAGTTTTTAAACATATTTGAGTTTATGGACTTCCAAATGTTTAGATTTTATCTGCACTGAAGCTGTCGAAATGGCCAAATGCAGAATCCAAATCTACAGTAAGTTCTGTAGTTAGTTGTTTGACATGTGGCAAAATTATAGTTTGATCATTTCTTTTCAGCAAATTCAACCAAACTTACATTGTAAGAGGTATGATGTATAGAATGTCCTGAACAATATTGCTATTTCTGCGGGGATCCGATATAACATGGCCAACGTAGCGGGACAAAGTTTAACATTCGCTCTACTAGAAAACATCATTTTTATCATATGCTATTAAACAACATATCTGGTGAGCGATACAGGATCAGTCTCTAAGCTATTTTTTTTTCCTTTTGCAATTGCAATATCATCGATTCCTAGTTATTGCATGCTTGATCACATACATTGTACGTAGAACAATAAAATAATACGCATGGCACTAAATCTATTATTCATGATTTTATTATCGTTTTCTAGTTTTACTATCGCTGTAATATACTGTTATTCAAGATATTCAAGAAATGCAAACTTCTTCTCTCTAGTTTTATTTGTGAATAAAATGTTTTGTTCAATATTGCAATTTTGCATTTATATGAGCTGTTCCTAAAGATTTGTCCAAAAAAAATGTCTACAAAATTGTATACCGAGCTAACTACAGGGCAAAAATAAAAATTGCAAATAAGCGTTTAAAATACAGTCATACATCGCTCTACTAATATGATTTATTAACTTGTATCTCAAAAACTGATAGGTCCTAAGTACACCTCGTTTAAGGATGAATTCTCCTGAGGATTCAGATTCGTTCAAATCTCGTTTATGAATAATTCTTAAAACTTGCCTTATGAGTGACACTTTTTTTATTGATATATATTATATAATGACCCTCCCAAATTGTGTCAAAAATTATGTACCTATGACCAGTCGTTTTCGAGAAGTGGAAAATTCTAATTTTTGACGGAATTTGACCATTCAGCCAATTTGGGGTAGGGGTAATACATTTTCAATAAAAGTACTCATCTTATTCATATGATTTCTTTTCTCTAAGTTCTTCAAAATATAATTGTCCAAAAATTAAAACAAAAAGATGGTGAGTTTTGACTGTGTGCTTGATGGGAATTTTGAAAAATCTAGATTTTTAAAGATTTTACGAAATCTTGAACTTGACCTAAAAAAGCTACATTTTCCTAAAGAACTTTCTAATATCATCCGTACCTATGTTTTTATTTCTGAATTTTCTTCAGACTCGTGAGACCTAACCATCTGATAACTATGAGAGATAACTTGATGCTAGAAATTGATATTTTAGCCAAAAATGGCCCCAAATAGGCTAAAATTGATGAAATTTTCACATAATCGTCAAAAGTAGTGGTTTCAAATGACTCTAGCACAAAAAATGCACACGGACATATGGTTTTCTCTTCAAAAATTATTTTTCATGGTTTTAGCATTATAAAAATGTAGGTTTCTGAAAAACCTCGGGAGAATATATCCTTAATAAAAATATTTGGATGTCTCACTCCACTATTTTAAATTACAACATGATAACGTTATTAAAATTCACAAAATCAAAATATTATTTATTACAGATAATTCAATACAATTATAAAAATAAAATTACAGAACTACCGGTTCCAATGACAATATGACACAAAACTGTCCATTATTTAACTTTTATCATTGGTACCACTATGTGACGTCTAAAGCTTTCCAATTCGAAAGCTTGTCTATTCTGTTTGCTTTCTAAGTCACAGCTGAGTTTTTTGTCAATTTTTAGTTACTTTCAGCTTGTTAAATCTGTCTTAATGGTCTGAAGAGTGGAAATGTCTGCTGCGAAGGACTTCAGGTTTGCATATTGCATCGGTTTTCATAACCGGTAAGGTAATTGCTAATATGCTGTTTTGTTTCTCCTAAACCAATCATTTCAGACCCAGATACAATGTTTTTTGTATTTGCAAGTGGCTTTACAAGTGCTCTTTCCTGATGCTCTACTTTTAGAATTCTTGGCAGAATTACAGCAGCAAACGAATACCGAATAGACAAAAAATATGTGAAGTTATTCTTAAATCAAACATCCAAAAACACGGCAATTCAGATGCAGCACGAATGGCAATAAGATGACAAAGACAAAACAAGTAATCAAAAATGAATAGTAACGCCACAAAACTAAAGTACCGGTAGTGTGAACCTCACAACAATATAGGTATCATTGGGGTGCTCCGAAAGAGTAAGTATGATTTGCTCCATGCTTTGAACCCATCACACTGCTATAATGGATATTTTTTGCAAGTTATGCGGCGCTTGTTATGGCAAACACGACATTTGATTTGCATTAGCTTTTATTGGTAAAGACACGACTGACAATTTGCCAGAATTATGACCATACAGCAGATTTCAGTGATAAAATGCTTTCATTAAAAGAACAAGGTCAAATTGATGAAAGTACATTTGACTTAAAACCCTAAATACCGAGAGCTTGTAGATTTTATCTTTTGCCTTAAATCCAAAAGGAAACCATTTCAGGCAAATCAATTTGTACAGCAAGTCAATACCCTACTTTAGATGCATCCGATTAAAGATAGTGATTTCCACTTTAAGACCGCAGTTGGAAAAATTACCGTCTTATCTTTCAGGCATGCCATATTATCTGAAGTAACGAATCCTCAACGCCTTCCACCTGCAATAATTCTTGTATAAACAGTCGTCATATTATTTCATGCCAACATTCTAAATGAAGATGGTATATAAACGTGTAGACACAGTTCTGAACAAACGCATCGTTAAAGTGCCACCTACCAAATGCCTGATCTGGTTTCTGGCGTGAGTGCTAAAAGAAAACAGTATTACTCTCATTGTCTACAAGACAATTCACTGCTATGGCTATAGAAATGGCACAACCGTATGGAAATATCGTTTTCGACAAACGCCAGAAGAAAAAATTATTACAATCTGCTATTTATTAAACCCCTATTCGTTTCATAGATTATGTTAATATGAAATGGAGTCCAAATATCGATGCGACGAATTATTTAACCTTGCTAATAGAATCCATCCTCTATCAAGCAATCACATGAAATACTTGAAAGAAACAAAACTTTCCTCGACACAATAGCAACTTGTAAAAATGGAAATATATTTACTGATATTTGCAGGAAGCCTTCTGATAACTATTTATACCGTTCTTTTCAAAGCTGCCATCCTAAACATTTTACTTAAGTCATACCGTACAGAAAGTATTTCTAAAACGGTTCAGCAAAGCCACATCTGCATATTGAATATAACAGTGCAATGAGTAAATGCCCAGAAACAAGGATTGTTACGACGCACCCTCAGACATACCATATCATATCAAAAACAAATTCTTAAGCACTGGGCAATCTAACATAAAAACACCCTGTCCTGTCTAAAATTTTAAAAGATCCACCAGTTGTTGCCCTATTAGCCTAAAATTTCTGAAAGAACTCCTTAAAATTGCTTTAACAATATCTGTATGACTTCCAAATCATCCAACATTCACAGTTGTAAAAGTACGGTAACAGGAAAAAGAACACGATTTATTGCAAAGCTACTGACAAAAACAAAAAATATGAACTACCTGTAAGAATATTGTATGTGCTCAGAAATACGTCTGACAAACTAAATAGTTATTCAGCGATCACCTAAATGGTCATTAAAGCGACAACTGTCATTGTTTTGTTTCCTATGGCCATTCAAATAGTGAGTCTTTTGTTATTTTATTTTATTTAGAAACTTTCAATATCTAAATTATGGTACACATTAAAACTAAAGAGTATCTCCCTCGTGCATAGCTTTGTCCCCGGCTGATTTTGGCTTTTCTTCTCGGTCCCTATTGGTAATTTGTTCTCTTTCATCTGTTATATATATTTCGGATTATGAGTGACTTCAACAATGAAATCTTCGTTCCAATTGCTTTCTCTTACCAAGTATTTATATGGCTTTTGTCCCAAGTGCATTTACTCCATATGTTTTTTTCATTCAAAATGATTTGATTTGATCTGCATTGATGAGACTTGTTTTGTTGCCATATGCGGAAACTGAAATCACAGTAACTTCGGTATTTTGTTATTTATCTCGGTAAACGGCCTATATTTGTTTATTAATTTTAGTTCTGTAAATTATGAAATACCGAAGTTACTATGAATTTAGTTTCTGCATATGCGCTTTCGACAACCCATGTCTCTTCAGTGCAGATCAAATCAAAACATTTGGAAATCCATAAACGAAAATACGTGTAAAAGCTGAGAGAGAATGATTATGATCTAAAAAGGAAAGCCAAAATGATCTATATTGTTTTCATTTTATTATTGCAGAAAGAAATATACCGATTTTGTTAATGCGTTATCTCTTCATCTATAACGATGACGTAATATAAAATTGGTGTTATTAATACATCGCTATTTGGTTTTTCTTTATTATTATAAGACGTAATAGACCATAACCGAGTTCTGGTATTTAGATTCACCAGTAGTTGTTTTGCCTACGTCACAAACATGCCCGCCCCATGTGACCAAGAACTTACTTCAAATACGTAATTTCATGACGTTTAAGGTTCTATGACGTGACGTTTTTTATACTGTGACGTGTTGCAAAGTGGTCCACTAAATGTTGATACCGACTCTCGGATATTGTCTATTTAGACATATAATTTTGCTTGTCACAACTGGATAATATCAATTTGAATGTATTCTATATTCTACTGGCTTGTTTGGGTAGAGTTTGCAAAGAATGTGTAGGAAAACGAGTATCCTTGGACAATTCTGTTACCTCATGTTGTTTCTACCAAATTACGATATCATTTTTCAATGCACTGTCTGCTTTTGCGAATGAACATGCACTTCTTATTCTCACTAACAAAAAAGCACTTTACCAAGTGTGTTTACCAGTTCACTTTATTGAATCTTATCGTTTTACGATTGAAACTGTATCACACAAATTTAATCATTTGGCTCTGTGGATTGTTCAGCTAAACGTACATGTATATATGAAACTTTATACATTTGAAAGAGTAACTAACCATGATGGATCAATATCAAATTCAAAAACATATTGTATACAATGTAAACAATTCACAAATTGCTTACAAAAAGGTTTACCGATCGTATAAATATAAAACTAAAAACTATCGATGAAAAAAGAAAAAAATCTCTTCAAGATTAATACTTTATCACGTTATGAAATCTAAAATAAATTCATATATAAATACTTTGACATTTTGTTTACATTTGACGTTCTACCAGTTTACTGATAAGACATAAAGTTGTGGAAATATGGAAATGCTATGCAACTATGTATTAAGTTTACCACCTCATTAGCATACGGAAGGAACAAAGTACGCATTAACAAAAAAGTCCAGCAAAAAAAGCAAAAATGTGAGACATCAACGCAAACAATAGATTGAAAACTAAGGCACACACAGTGTGACTTTGCATTTAAATCGAGAGAGATATCAGGTGCTCAGGAAGGACAATGTCATGCTCTGTATACAGCATCCATCACAGTGTTAGTGTTTCTATGTAACTTTTGTGTTGCACAATCAATATCCAAGCAAAGAAAGAAGGGGCTCTGAAAGACCCCTTTTTGCTGTTCTTTCGTAGGTGTCATTCGTTAATTGCTTTTACTATCATATTTCGCATTACCTTAAGCTTGTACTTAAAATTCGATGATTTCCATTCTCCATTTGCTTGCAATTTCATTTTTTTATTCACTATTTGCTTGTACTTTCATGTTTTCATTAATCCTTTGCTTGTACTTCCACGTTTTTGTCAGTTATCTATCGATTGTTTTACTTTCATGTTAATAATTTACCCTTAACTTTCAATTATTCTCTAAGTAAAACTATCATTAGTTATATATAAGGGTATTAACCAACAGAAGGTCCTAGTACTTGTTTGATTAGCTTTAATTAATCAGGCTGGGAATATTCCCAATTGGGATAATATATCCCTATTGGGATAACTTATCCCATTTGGGATAAGTGGTTATATCCCAATTGTGATAAATGGCTAGTTATTCGTGAATTACATTTTACAGGTTTAATGGCGCATCATCATAAAAATTAAAAATCTATGCGGTTAGAACTTTCAGACAGTATAATTCAGTTCTCATAAGAATGCTGCAATTCCTGCGCTGACCGATTTATAACTTGAAACAAACAGTCAGTTTGATTTAGTAATAACTTGCTTTTAAGAGTTTACATTTATTCTTTGCTACTTTTTTCAAGTAAATTATATTTACAACTGCATAAATCATACTGTGAAAGTGTAATCAAAATCGTGTTTGGCTATTAGATAAATGAAGTATGGAGAAAAGGCCAAATGAAAATGACATTTTATTTCTTCCAGGATTTCCTCCCTCTGACAATTTGGGAAAAATGACATAAATACAGGATTTAAGCATGGTTTTTGAAACTACAATGGCTTTGAATATTTCAACAAATTAAACTTCAGCAATTTTCCAATTTGTTTTTACCGACTTCCCCTCTCTTCTGTTTACAATAATGATCAGTTGGAAATCTGAAGAAATTAAATGTTTGATTTTAGGTTTTTAAAAATGTCTCTGCTCATGAAATGCAGCATCATTCAGAAGATGACAATATCCTAATTGGGAATATCTCCAACCTGTTAAAGCTTTGGACAACTTCAAATAGAATTTTTTTTTTTGAATTCTAAACACAAAAATCTTTTGCTATCATAAAAACGTGGTAATAGCATCAATTAATTTTCAATATCTATACCACTGTTGACTGCTTAATGTACAAACTAACCAACATCTCTATTGTTAGATGGTAGTATTTATTCTTATATTATATACTGTTTTGTTATAAAAACTAAGAATCCACTGAAATAACAATGTACAAAAACAAGTATAAAAGAGTTGACCCTACCGCTTGCTGATGTTAGTGCCAGTACCAAGTCCGGTTGTCCCGAATTCTATCGTTGTTTACGTTTGTCTTTTGTCTTTTATTTGTTTTTTTTTATACAGTTCCTTTATACATTTATACATTGTGGCATTGTAGGTGTTTTCTGTTATCCTTTTAGTTCTATTTTTGAATAAGAACAAATGATTAAAATAGAAGGCTTAAATGTAGCGCAAATATAAGCAAAAGACAGAGCTTAGCGCCAAGTGTCATGAAATT
>MJUU01051180.1:14450-27099 GCA_002080025.1 Modiolus philippinarum | reverse complement strand
GTATCTGTTAAATTAGCTTTGAGATCTAGTGACCTGAAAATTTTACATACTATACTGGCCTCTCACTGATACTGCCGATGTCGACTGAAATATATGATGATTCTTGACAAAATCCTGCGGAAAGTCTTGAGTTTGATTTTTCTTCCGTAGTGCGACAGTGTTCTACCAGCAGACTAGGCTCCTTTAGCTAGCCGGCAGATTAGCGGCCATCACCCCTTGACCCATCTTACAAAATTACGTATTGTCATATTCTCTCCTTTCAAGATTGTGGTCATGGAGTTAGTAGTCTACCTGTATTGGGTTTTATTCGTATGTTTACTATATTATAAGGAAACGGGACAGATAAAGGGGAGGTTTGGGTACACATAAACCGGTTTAACCCTACCGCTGGCTTTTGCTAGTGCCGGTACCAAGTCCGGCTGTCCCGAGTTCCTATCGTTATTCACATTTGTCTTTTGTCTATTTTGTGTTTTTCCTGTGTAGTTCCCTAGCAGATTGTGGCATTTAATTATAATTTTCAGCCATTTTAGGTGTTTCCTGTTGTCCCTTTTATTTCATTTGTTTAAAACGACAAATTTTTAATAACTAATAGTATAGCAAAACCCGTTATAATAATTCAAAATACACATATCCTAAAAAACTGCTGGATCACTCATTTCCAATTCGATTAATGAATTACCAATTGAAAATCAAGCATTGCAATTGCATTCTGCCTTTTATGATGAACGAACAGAGTGTGAGTTTTAGCAAACTGAACCATATTTTTACCTTGCAATAAATTAACAATGTTAGAATATGGAGTAAATTCACATGAGACAAGTGATAAAACCAAGTAATGGAACAACGCTTTTATTGTTGTTCTTCATCTTGATGTCACCATGAGGCCTTCGACAAAGAGCTACGGTCATACATCATTGTAAGTTCAAGGCGACACCTGACACTGGTAAGTAACTATTTCACCCCTTAGAACTGAAAGATTGATGCATTGAATTCTAGAGCAACGCCTTTGATTTATCATGTTGGAAAATAGTGTAGTAAACCTAAATTTACGTTATGTTTTATCAATAAACCTGCTGATTGGAGTACTTGGCAAGGATTCGTCTGCATTTATATCTGATAATTAGGGAATAATACGGGTTTGAACACGTCTCTTCTTAATGTTTTAACAGATAATGCATTTCTATGGATGACGATTTTGTCGTCTTATT
Source organism: Modiolus philippinarum (assembly GCA_002080025.1). Lineage (NCBI taxonomy): Eukaryota > Metazoa > Mollusca > Bivalvia > Mytilida > Modiolidae > Modiolus > Modiolus philippinarum. The sequence continues at coordinate 25,891 of MJUU01051180.1, read as the reverse complement.
CCGAAAGCCGTGCAATCCCAAAGTTATTTCCCTGTCCAACTAAAGCTGTGGGAATAACTGTCTAAGACAGTTCTGCAGTAAGGCCTGATATCGTAAAACGACAATGCATACATCATAAACATATGCAGAAACTAAATTCACAGTAATCTCGGTATATTGTTAGTTGATAATTGGTCAGTCAACTATTTAATAAATCACAGGTAATGAGGAATAAATTTTAAATGGATTTATATGTTTTTGCAAATGGTGTTTCAAACGTTTGTAAATTACATAAAACACTGATCTACGTTTGTTCATAGAATATGTCTTTGTGTGCATTAAATATACTGGCTGCCAACAAATTTTATATTATTCAAAAACCAGTGCCGTCGTAAGTGACAAACACAAATGAGAGAAAAGACAAACGTAAACAATGATAGGAACTCGGGAGAGCCGGACTTGGTACTAGCATAACCAAAAGCCAGCGGTAGGGTTAAACCGGTTTATGTGTACCCAAACCTCACCTTAATCTGGCCCGTTTCCCGATAGCATACTAAAGTAAGTGAGAACCGAACCGTCAGTCCAAGACGAACAACCCAAGTGCAATGGCAAAATTGGAAAATAAAAAAAAGACGAATTAACCCAAATACATGTAGAATACAATCTTGAAGGAGAGAAAATGACAATATGTAATTTTGAAAGATGGGCCAAGGGGTGTTCGCCTCTAATCTGCCGGCTTGCTGAAACAGCCTTTTCTGCTGGTAAAACACTGCCACACTATTCAAGAAAACCCAAACTCCAAACTTCCCGAAGGGTTTGGTCAAAAATAAACATATATATTCAGTATATATCAGTAGTATCAGTGAAAGGGCAGTTTGTGTGTAAAATTTTCAGGTCACTAGATCTCAAATTAAAGTTAATTTAACTGAAGCAAGTAGAATATTTTGTCGATATCCCCTATTACGTATAGAATGTAAGTAAAGTCTAAGTAACGTTAAAGATTATTCTTTTCAGTTTGAAAACCCCTGCGTTGAATACTGACAATCGTGGAAAAATGTTATTCTAAAAAGATATGTATTCATATGAGAAACCCAAACTGGAAACTCTGAAAGTTTGAATAGGATGTGCCAAACTCTGATTCAAGTTAGGGGCCTTGGTGGCCGAGTGGTTAAGGAAGTTCTACTATCTAAACAAGCACTGTAGTCTATCACCCGTACGGTGTGAGTTCGCGCCAACTTTGTACATTACAAAAAAGGGTGCACTCGACTTACAATCAATAGTGATAAGGTATGTCAGTTACCTGCCGAAGGTCGGTGGTTCTCTCCGGCTTCCTCCACCACTAAAACTGACCGTCATGAGATAGCCGAAATACTGCTGAAAGTGACGTTAGACCCATAGGATTGCGATATGGGAGTTCCTTTGGGAGATTGTTGTGCTTGCAATCCAAAATCCTCTTTGTTTTGTCAATCTTGAAACAAGTCTTGCTCCTTTCGAGTTGACCCTTTTCAAAAGTGTCCATTTCTCTTTATAAACACGCATCCCATACTTCAATTACATATTCGAGAAATGGTAATAAATGTAGTGAAATTATTGGGAAGTCATTTCGATGATAGAGTATAGTAGTTTCAATGCTGATATTGTTACATTTACAATGTGAGCTGACCAAATACCATCATAAGAAAAAAGTAAATTCCAAATGTTTATCATACTTGAAATTTTTAATGTTTTTTCATTGTTAAATTTTACCATATTGCACAATTAATAAAATAAAAAAGTCTTATTATTCATCGACGAGACTTGAAGTGCTCTCCCGAATGAAGTGCTTTTCGTCTGTTTGTTATTCTTATTAAGTCGCCCAACAATGTTTTTTTCCACAGTTTCCTTTTATTATTATGTCTCTTCACCGTGTTCTTTTTATTCTTGAAGTATTGTGCGACAAAATTTTGGGAGTCGACATACCCAATCTCAACAAACATTCACAGGAATGTAGATCCCATTCCCAAAAGGCTCATTTCACTGTGTGAATTTTAAAAGGACTGACGTTCACATGGAAACAAAAAATGGCAAGAAAATTTAAAATGCTCCAAATGGGATCAAATGTTAAGAAAGGTTGTGATTCAAAAATAGCGGCCTTTGTCATGTAAACGGCAAAAACCAGAGAAAGTTAAGTGTTCCATATTGCATAAAAGGTTACAGTAAGTTGTATGTGCTATGTAGAACATATTCAATTATAAGATATATGACTTAAAAGCTTCAAAATAATGTCTGGTTGCCATGGACATTGGAAAAAAGGTCAGATTATTGAGTGCTACAAACTAGATGCAGTTTCATATACAGGTATCACAGGAAGTATAAAACTTATTTTCAGGCAAATCTGCGACAAACATTTTCTGTTGTCTTACGTGAGATACTTTAATATTGAATCGATTCCGATATGGTGCTGTTTGGTCGGCTTCAGAATTTCCTCAAGTCTCCTAACGAAAAAGTTTGCGGAGACTTTTTGTTTTTGCAGCGTTTCTTATACTTTTCCTTCCGCTCTCCGGCCACCAAACTGCAAACTTCATAGAATAATGTTATAAATCCAAAGTTGACCCTAAAGGCATCTGAATATCCGGCATGGCACCAAAAAAGGGCCGGGAAGTGCTCAGATTATATGAAATTGTACAGGGAGGTTGTCTAGTATGTGTGGATTATAGATTTCTACTCTTCGAATTTCAAAATGGCGACCTCTACCATGTAAGAAAAAAGCAGGTAAAATTCAGTGCCCAGAATTGCATAAAGGTTTACAGGAAGGTTCCCTGTGACATGTTTGGAATCAATTTCTGGTCTTAGAATTTTCGAAATGAAGATCATTGCAAACGAAATGGAAAAAGCGGGAAAATTCAAAATCCTCACAATCAGATAAACTTCTGTAGAAATTACAAAAAACAGGATAACAGCAAACACCCACAATTTCCAGGAACTACAATCACACGCCACAATTTACAAGCAAACTACACCAGAAAAACAATAATGAAAACAAGAGACAAACATTAATAACGATAGGAATTCGGGATAGCCGGACTTGGTACCGGCACTAGCAAAAGCCAGGGTCAGGGTTAAACCGGTTTATTGGTACTCAAAGCTCCCCTTTCTCTATCCCGTTTCCCTATAGTATCATAAGCATGCGAATAAAACCCAATACAGGTAGACTACTAACTCAATGACCACTATCTTGGAACAGAAAAAGCGTATGTCAAAACGTAATTTTGAAAGAAGGGTCAAAGAGTGCTCGCCGCTAAACTGCCGGCTAGCTCAAGGAATCTAGTCTGCTGGTAAAACACTGTCGCACTACGGAAGAAAAATCAAACTCAAAACTCCCCGAAGGGTTTGGTAAAGAGTCTTCATGTATTTCAGTAGACATCGGCAGTATCAGTGAGAGGCAAGTATATATGTAAAGTCTTCAGGTCACTGGAATCCAAAGCCAATTTAACGGATTTGTTCAGAATATCTTGTCGATTTCCACTATTACGTAAAGAATGTATGTTACGTCCCAGTTTTTCTGGATTATTTATCAGTTTTGACATTTTTAACAACATTTTCATAAAATCGAGGATGAGAAATACCCTTTGTTATTAGCTGTTTGCTAGTCATGTCATATCTAGATATCAAATGTTCATATCTTCTGTAAAACTTCTTAAAGGTATTTAATAATTTATGAAATCTGTAACCTTGTTGTAAAAGTTTGGATGTGAGAGTAAGGTTACGCTCATTAAAATCATCAAGGGTGGAACAAATGCGAGCGAATCGTACAAGTTAAGATATATACACCCGTAGGGTGGAGCTAGGAGAACGACGCCGTCAAGAAAGGGGAAATTACTAATAGTAAAATCAAAATCATCCCTTGTATCATAAACTTTATTTTTATTTTACCAGAGTCATTGGTGATACTTATGATCTTGTTTGGCCATTTTGATCTTATCACAATCTTGACAGGCTGAACACAATTTTGTTAAGAAATTAAGTTTCAGTTGTTGTGGGTAAATGGTGTCAACATAAGCTAAAAACTTGGGATTTTACTTAGAAAGTTTACTTAGGATGTACAGATCTCGTGTTCATACTTCGAATTTTGATATGGGAGTTCGTTTAGGAGACTTGTTTGCATCCAAGCACAATTTTTTTGTTATGGTTCGAACTTTTTCTTCGCTCTCCATAGCAACGTTGTACTAAAGATTTCTCGGACACCATTTACGAACATTCATGGGATGAAAGATATAAATCCAAACTTGATTTCAGACGTCTTGTAATTTTCCAAAACGGAGACCGTTACTATGGAAACAGTTAAAAGGCGGGACTATTCATAATTTTAAGGAAGGTTGTCATAAATCGGTAAATACTTTTCTAGTCTCCAAGACTTGAAAATTGAGACTGTTGCCATGGGAACAGACAAAAGGTGAGAAAGTGTCCAGAATAAAACCACATTTTACGGGAAGGTTGCCTGACATGTGTAGATCGGTTTCTGGTCTCCAAGACTTCAAAATGGCTGCCATTGCCACGAAGGTCGGGAACATAAGAGCTCAGAATAGGATGAAAATTAACAGGAAGGGTAGTGGCGAGGTATTATGTAATACCATCAGTCTTGTGTACCAAATGATGACTATTCAAGCTTGGTATGTAAGTTGTATGCCATAAAACGCAGGACAATTTTGATTTTGGGCTCAGAGGTCGAATGGTTCCGAGGTTATGCCCCTTGAAACTTTGAATTTTTTCCGACTGATAAATTGTGAATGAAATTACATATTTTCTTCAAACTTGGTATGTAGGATGTTTGCTTCAAAACTCAAGCCAAGTTCGATTTTAGGGTTCAGAGGTGCAAAGGGTTCTGAAGAAAAATCTCTTGGAAGTTTTAGATTTTATTAATTTTATGGTTCCTACTGATTACTTGTAAATAAAGTAACATGCTGTCTTTAAATTTAGTGTATAAGTTATTTACCATCAACTCGGGCTTAACTTTGGGTTCAGACGAGAAGGGGTTATGGAGTTATGTTCCTTGAAGATTTATGCATTTTAGGGTTTCCGATTTATAAAGGAAATATTATATTGTTTTCAACATGGTATGCAAGTTACTGACCACGAAACACGCGCCATGCATGTTTGATTTTAGCTTCAGAGGTCCAAAGGGTTCTAGATTTATGGCCTTTGAAACTTTTAGATGTTGTGAAAAGTGTCGGGGTATCATGTAATGAATTACTACTATTTTTAGGATGTGCAGATCTCATATTTTGACTTGGAATTCTGATAAGGGATTCCTTCTGGAAGACTTCTTGTGTTTTCATCCAATCACAATTGATACTTGTTATGTCACCCCAGACGTAGTCGGGACGACATATTGTTCTTTGTCCGTTCTTTATTATTATTCATTATTGTTTCTTTCTTCCACCTAATTTTGTCCGGCTATTTTCTCAAAGATGCCTGGGTAGAATTCATTAATATTTGACACAAAGTTGGATCCCCATCAGGAGGGGTGCATGCACCGGTAAAAAAATTTCAAAATTGCTGGCATTTTCAAGATGGCCGCCATTTTAGGTTAAAAAAATTAGGATTCATTATCTCAGGAACTGCTTTGTAGAAATTGGTCATATTTTGTATAAATGTTCAATAAAAAATTTCAAAATGGCCACCGTTTCCAAGATGGGGCCAAAATATGCATAAAAATGTCAACTTTATTCAATATCTCCGCATTTCCTTTTCCGAAATTGATCATATTTTGCATAATTGTTCAAGAGAAGGAAGGCATTTATGTGACAAAAAATTTCAAAATGGCCGCCAATATCCGTAAGAAAGTTTCAATTTTATCCAATTTGAACGAAAATTGATTTGAAGGCAGATTTTTAAACTGCGAACAACATGCAAGGAAAAAAATAATTAAAATTTCCGCCATTTCCAAGATGGCGGCCTACTTACGTCTGAATTTTAACTTTGTCAGAATTCAATGAAAATTGATTTCTAGGTAGATTTTTACACTGCGAGCAAAATGGAATCATCAAATTGGCTGTCAGGGACGACATCAGCTATTGCTTGCAATTGCAAATCTAGTTCTTATTATTTTTTCTGTCGGAATCTTGTTAGATAGATCTCTGGGACTGCAGTGATCAAAACTTCATAGAACTTTAATGGATAGATGTGAATGTTAAGTTGATCTTAAGGTCTTACAATTTCCAAAATGGCATCCGTTGCTATGAAAACGTAAAAAAGGCAAGAAAAGTAACTGGATGCAGATTAACATGAAGTTTTTTAATTGATGTAAAATTGGAATTTAGTCTTGAACTTTTAAAAATCGTGCCCATTACCATTTAAACCAAAAAAGACCGGAAAATGCAAAGTGTTCAGAATTTGGTGAAATTTTACAGGAAGGTTATGCATGTCTGGAACTCACTGATGTGCTGCTTTCATTTTTACCTCACCTGACTATACCAGGGTGAGCTTAACATTCAACGTTAAAAAATGATCGGTGGGTCAGTTATCTTGCTCAGTTTTTAACATTGGCCGTGGTAAGTTTATGCTGTTCACAACAAGGAGTAAGGTTACTTTTCTTTTAAAGCTAACCTGGCTTTTGAAGGGTGAGCTTTAACCATTACTTTGTGTCCGTTTATGTCTTCCATTCGTAGTAAATTTTTCCTTTAAAGAATTTTTCTTTAGGACAGATAGATTTGAACCAAATTTATTGTAAGTGGAAGTATTGAAATAAGGCAAACCAAATGTTGGAAACTACTTTTACAGACTTTGCAGTATTAATATTTTGCTAATCGGTTTGGTCATTGGAAATTTTCTTGGCTCACTATGGAGCAAGGTAGTAGAGATATTCTCACTAATTTCACTTAATCCTTGTGATAAATTTCAACAATGATCTAACTTAAAAACAAAATAAAATTGATAAATTAAAAAAAAAACAACACAAAACAAAAACAAAACAAAACAAACAAGACAACAACCACAACACCTAAAGAGAAAAACAGAGCTCATCTATTTTCAACGTTGAGAAATGGCCATCCGTGTACATGGTCAGTCTTTACGTTTTTCATAAATAACTCTTGTTATTATACATGTAATTAGATAATATACGCTTAATATTTACACATATGAGAGCTGCGAAGCTTACATGTAGAAACAGGGACTAACTTGTATAACAACAGACGTTAGCAGTGGGAAACGAAAACTAATCCCAACACCAATTTCTTTTTTGTTCGAATAAGTTTGTTTCAGACTACTAAACAATCAACAGAAACCATCCCTGAATATACATATTGGTAAAAATATGTAAACCTCAATACATACACATGTAGTTAATCTGCGTCACCCATGCATAAAATGTCTGTCAAAGTGACCTTATTTTTATCTGAACCTTGTGACTATCCAAGACGCATCTAAAATGATATATAGGGACGTTTGTTACGGATGGAAGGACGGGCGTTGTGCAAGGGGGTAATAAGACTAAAGGTCTACAGAGAAAAATAGCCAGAACTCAATTGGCAATTTATATCTCATTCATTTAAGAATTGAATGCATTATTCTATAGTTTCATTGAGGGTATGAAAGCGTTGACCAAAGCACTTTTTAACGAAGAGTGGTAACGCTTCATGTTGAAAATTTGCACCCGGTCAACACTTTCATAATACCTATGAAACTTATAAATAATGCCTTCAATTCTTATAATTACAAAAACAGGAAAACAGCAAGCACCTACAATGTACATTATAAGTACATTTTAAAACTAAAATATGAAAAAAAATTATTAGAAGAAAGGTACATCATGTTTATTGGTATTATATTTTTACAAATTCAGCCGCCACGTGGTCATGTGTATTTCATGGGATTCGAATTGCAACATCACCTTAATATTGCACGTGATCGATGTTCACTTATCATAATAAAGATGCATGAAATGTAATTAGTTATTTATATAAATATTACACAAATCTATTCAAATTTATTACTACTGAAGAACCATACATGTTTCCATAATGATTTGTTTATTTACAGATATTTTTAAGCGTTGAAAAATCACTCGATTCTAGGTCAGTATTTGATGATAAAGTTCAGAATTCCACGGAATTGGTCAAAATTCTATGATTAAGGAATCAATTTTCAACGGGGTCAAAATTCACCCTTACACCGGACTTAAACAATTGCAAAAAACATACACACACATGTAATTAAACAAAACTGCTATGAATAATTAAAAATTTTGACCAGTACTGCCTGTCATATCCTAAGTTAAATTGATACAAAATAATATGTGAATCTCTCGGTGTACTGAAAGATCATTTTATTGTATGAATTTTTTTTATGGTTTTTATTACAGTAATATCTTAAACATACTATATCACGAGTCCTTATGACGTCAACTGATGACTACAACGCATTACGTTGTAACCGCAGGGTTCAGTTATGTGTACAATACATTTTGTGAATAATTCGGTTTGGTGGATGAGAAAATTTAATATCCTTCTATATCTTCTTGATTCAAATTACAATGTTGTTTGTTCAGCGTAAATAACCTCATATAGTGCACGTCTCTGTCAAAAATTATTTTCTGTTTATAATAACTTAAAGCGCAAGACTTTGATTTCACATAATTGTAACTCGTTTTTGAATGGACGTATTCCTGGGAAGGGGAATGGAAAGAATGTGCCGCAATAGATAATAAAATACCGATGACCATAAATTTAGCTCCTGTATATGCCAATTTTGGCAACATATATGTCTTTTCAGTACAGATCAAATCAAGTATTTTGAAAACTTTAAACCAAATTTTGTAAACTTTAATAGAGAACAAATCATCAAAAGATCCAAATGAAAAGCTAAAAACAGCTGACCACCAAACTATACAAGGGTGGATACCCCTAATTTTTAAGCAAAATTTATTTATTGCAAGTTTCAAGACAAAGCACCGAAGTACCGACTACTGGGTTGTTGACTACAGTTTACCAGCAGAGGCATCGGCTATGTGGTAAAAAATAATAAATACTGTAGTAACTGTAATTTTGATTTCTGTATATCAAAGGGTCATATATTTTGCTACCTTGCTGTCTTGAATATGTTGACATTTTTTCACACGAAATGGTGTGTGAGGGCATTTTCAGTGCGTTTTCCTCTTTAAGCATTAATTTTGCAACACTATTTTCCAGATATGTAACTGCAAAGTTGCTTTCCTAGGAGATCAGTCAAGAACAAGGTTGAGATTTTACTGTTTGTCCTTATTAAACAGGGACACTTTTTGAAATGTTCATCCATCAACGTTTAAAAGAACATAAGCCATTGAGATCTACGAACCAATCCATATGTCTGATGTCCTAAAATCTGATTTGTAATACCGTATAAGTGGTTATTTTCGAGAGGATTTAATGCGGTCGCGAAAATTGCACACCGCGAAATATAAATTATATGAGACTTTATACACTAAATGATAAGCAATATCCGCGAAATGAAAGTCCACCAACTTTGAAAAAATCGCGAAATTTGCATAAATAACCACTTATACGGCACATGTTTGTATATACATTCCGGAACTCCCAAAGTTGATTCCCGCCTTTCGATTTCAGGTATGACCAAGCATCGAGGTAATGTTTCTCATCCCCCAGATGCTGCTTATATAAACTCTTATTGGTGATGATAATACAAATGGAAAATTAAAGGGCTGATCTTCATCCGTTATGCCATGCGGAGAGTGACATAATTCGCTTCAGATGTCCACTCTCATCATCACATCATAATTTAAACGTTTTAAACATTTCAAATAGTTCCCAGGAGTTCGAAATATTCAATAAAGTTTAAGATGAAGAATGAAGAACAAGATGAACCACAAAATTAACAGCATTGTTCCATTGCTTAGTTTTGCTAAGTATTTGTAGAGACTGTCTCATTTGCATTTACTCCATATCCTTTCATTATTTGGGAAAAAAAATTTAAAATAGAAAAGCAGTAAATTAATAACGAAGTACCGAAATTACAGTTAATTTAATTTCTGCATATGCGCATTTCGACAACTTATATCTCTTCAGTGCAAATCAAATAAAACATTTGGAAGTTCGTTCACCGAAATACGTGAAAAAACTGATAGAGAAGAAGTAACAAATATGTTCTTAAGATATAAGCAAAAATAAGCCAAGGACAGAGCTATGCAAGAGGGAGATACACCTAAGTTTAAACTTTTTTTAAATTTAGATATTGGAAATTTTAAATAAAAATCTGTTTTCGGGCCAGCACCGAAGTACTGATTACTGTTGTTGAATATCCTCGGGGACTAACAGTCCACAAGCAGTGGTATTGGTCCAGTGGTAATAGATAACACAATATCGAAGTTACTGTTCATTTAGTTTCTGCATATGTGCATATGAGTTATGCAGAAAATTCGACAGCAATTATACCTCTGTTACATATAAGTTCAAAACATGAAATTTTTTTACAAAGTAAAAACATTGATTTGAGAGAAAAGAAAACCTCAAATTAGAATAAGAATCAACTTCAAGCTTTTTGGCAGAAAAAGATTTCACATCTAAACAAAAAGAAAATAAATCATATGTGTTTTTGGAACAACATGACTAATCCTCGAAATGTGGTTATTTGGTTAATTTAGTCCATAAATTAAACGAATTCTGTATAATAGGTAAACAGCTAAGTACTAAAAGAACAAAAGCCATGCATATCCTGTTGCTGTGATGAGTTTACAACCATAGAATTTGTACTGTTTTCACAGTTGATAGAAATACATCTGTGAAACGACAGACTTTTACCTTTCTGTGTTGAAAGATTACTTCGTGCAATTCAGTACGTCAATACCATTGTGCATTGTACTTTGTGCCACCACAAAAAGGGATAAATTTAACAATTGATTATTTTGAATTTGACAATAAATTGTATAATTTAGTAGTGAATTTGTAAACACTTAGATTTTTTTGTCATCAAAATAAATAACGCATACATTTTTGGGGGAAACTAAGGAAATAATTCCTCGAGCATAGATTCCCTTATAATGTTGTATTTTTCTCAATGTTATAGACGTTACGCACGATGTTGCGTCTATGAACGTAACGTTGAATATTATAACTTTTTTGATGAATGCAACTAAAAGTAACGTGGACGTCAGAAATCAATTACTCTTGAATCATACCCCGGGAATTATAATTATGACAAAACCTTTGTTTCAATCATTTTGTTGTATTTGACAATAGAATACTAGAAATAATCTAACCATATGGACATGGCCAAATAAAAAAAACGGGGACATTTTACTTGTTTAATAGTGTAAATTTTGTAGGCTGTCCGTTTGCTTAAAAAATTCAATATAAAATTTGGTGTTTCAATGTACGTGGAATCTGTTTTCAAATACTGCATGCATGGCGGTTATACTCCGATACCGACAGACGGTTTTTCGTAAGTTTGACAATTCGCGCATAAATCCATATACCAATACCGGTATTAGC
>MJUU01051170.1:33883-57106 GCA_002080025.1 Modiolus philippinarum | reverse complement strand
CCTAAACCATATATATTCTTAGTGGGCATGAAAAAACAAGTTTAGTGGTCATCCCCGGGGGTCGGCCCCACATACATACATACATATTAATTTTATGTTTGTGGTTCACTGATGGTTTCAGCTAAGCAGAGTTTATTGAAGCAGAGTTTATTTCGCAGAAGATATAATCATTCAATAATAATTATTAATATTTGTACATTTATATTCCATGTATATTGATTTATAGTATTAAGATAGCTTCAGTGATTCAAACTTGAAGGAAATATGTCTTAATTTACCAGGTTAGCACAAATAAATACATCAACATTCGCTGTAAGCTCGTGATAACCGTCAAGGTCTGATTGTCAATGATACATGCGTTCACAAAAATTCGTGCATTTCGGCTTTGCTGGGAGCGGGGGGGTGTGCAGTCTCTGACTGCTGCGTTTCATTTTCGAATTAAGTTCATCTTTAAATTTACCAGTTACTTTTTTATTTTTTTCTGATAATAAAGGGTGATCTTTAGGATAATCCAATGTATCTAATTCATCTATTATTTCTTTCATATCTTCATAAATATCTTTAGTTTTAATACTTAAGAATATAGAATCGGTATCGCTCGCAACTAATTCGTTCTTTTCCCATAATTTATTAACAACATTATAATAAAAGTTATACATTAATTGTTTTGAATAATCTTATATAGCCTGTCCTAAATAAATAGGTTTATTAAATTTAACAGAAGTAATATTATATTTAATTGCAACAAAGTTATCATTAAATATTATTGAGTCTTTAAAATTTGGTTTATTTATATATTTTTTTTACTTCTTTCTTATCAGTAAGAAATTCAATCTTACTTCTTCCTCTGATGTTTTCCAGTGTTTTCCCGTGGAAACTATTATTCATGAGTTTCCATAGATCTTTTTCAAAAGCAGATTTTGATTTAGTTCTTTGCTCAGTATTAAAATTAAAAACATTTGCTTACAATTTGATATGGTTTCTAACCCTGAATTAGCAAGTCAAATAAGACAGCAAATATATGACAGAATATTAAGACACAGAAAAATAACCAAAAACAATCTGATACACTATGGGATATTAATCTAAATACCCCATCTAAAAGTATGAAAGGTATTCTAATGTTATTCGATGACCCAGAAAGAACAAGTACTGAAAGTTATTATAATCCTGAAATAACAAAAGTAAAAATAACAATAGAAGGTGTTCCAAATCAATTATACAGTCAAGGAATGGAAGCAGATCAACAATGGGATGAAATAAATAGATTCTTTGCTTAAAATTCAAAAAGAAATGAAACAACAGACACAGTTATAAAAGATTAATGTTTATTTGATACAACAATAGAAAAATACTTAACAACTAATTATGGTTTATGGTTAGATTTACGTTTAACAGATGATAACTCACTACATGGTTCAGGTAGAAGAATCGAAAATGCATCTGAAGGTATTACAATTCAAATAAAAAAAACAGCAGGAGCAGCTGATAAACCGATAAACGTTTATATTTTTATTATACAAGATGCACAAATTAATTTTGAAGATGGAAGATTTAAAGAAGTAAAATATTAAGTACCGGGCTCTTAATTTTTATTTTATTTATTAAGTGTTGGTTTTCCCTTTAAAAATGGAATTACCAAAAATATCCTCATTGTGCAATTATTTGTGGTCAGACCGCTTGTGGAAAAACAGAGTTTGTTCTTGATTTGTTAGAAACAGAATATCGTCAAGTGTTTAATTATATCGTTTTACTTTGTCCAACTTTTCAATGGAACAAAGCATACAAATATCGTGAGTGGATTGGTGATGTTAGAAATCCAAAAACAAAAAATTTTATAACTGTTAATCCTATTTGTAAAAACGGAGAAGAAAAGCTACAAGAACTATTAAGAATGTTCTTTAACAAATATGCAGAAAAACCAACATTATATATTATAGATGATTGTAGTGCAACAAAAGAATTAACAAAAAAAGGGATATGCTGTTTGAACTTGCATTTTCAGGGAGACACGCTGAGCAATCAGTTTGGGTAATTTCACAGAGATATAATTCTGTTTTTAAAAGACTCGAGAGAACAAACAAAATGGTTATGCATGTTCTACACAAAAGATAGAGATAGTTTTGATAATTGTCTAAGAGAAAATGATGTTATTCCTACTTTGGAAGAAAGACAAAGAATAAAAGAAGAACTTAAAAAAAAAGAAACATCGTAAAGTAATATTAAAGACAGACCAACCCACTGGTTATTGGGTAATTGATTAAGAGAGTGAAGATTTTTAAAATTTTTCGAAAAAAAACTTTTTATATTTAACAAAAGAATTTAAATTCCCCGCCAACATTCTTGAAATTCCTTTTTCTACCGTGAAGAAATTGGAATGTGAAATGTATATTCCAGGTTGGGGGAAGACAACTCATATCATATTGATTTTCCAATATTTATTGGAAAAATATATTAACAACCGGGTAAATAAACATATAAAGTGTATTTGGTTTACATTGATACAATAAGGACTATAAGGTTGCTTGACATACCTTTTGTGTTTGTGTCCGTCTAATAAAGTCCGCAATCACTTGAACTCGGTTCTCCATTTGTTCTACTTGCCTATGTAAATAAGCAAGATCATCTAACGACATTCTACCAAAATCTGTTCGCATATTATCTAACTTAATATCCACACTTTTAATCTGACCACTATCATCAAAATTTTCCAATTCCCTGACTCCTTCTATAATTGTTGGTATAATATGCTTTTGAAACAACTATGAAGATGACAACAATTTTCTATCTTTGTCATTCCTTTTTTTCGGGTTTTTCACACAAAGCGTTTTCAATTTCTTTAAAGTCCCCTCAAAACTTTTGCGTTCTTCCATTGATATTTTTGACATGGCCCATGAAACAGCGTTGTCTGGATGCTGTGAAATTTTCTTGAGTGAAGCCATCTTGCTTACGTTTAAATGAAATGAAATTACACCTTGGCATCAGTTGAAAGAACACTTTTCAAATTAATTTTATGTTTGTTGACATGGTAAGTCTATTAATTGAAATCAAATCCTTTTGAATAGCATATTGTAATTAATACGATGATAGATTGTTGCTAAGTAATAGTGGATATTGGTTAACCAAGTAGATTAATTGCTTTTTTAGTGGAAGTAATAAACACATTTTAGGGGGTTACTAAAAACTTTTGTGTGCCTAAACTTTAGGTTTTTTCTCACTTTTCCCTGTTTAACTTTTTTCAATTCGCTGAACCTCCGGCTCTCAAAGTTTTTTTTCTATTGTGAAATTTAAGGCTTTTTTTACTTGAAATGAGGGTATTTTTTAGGGGTCAAAAAATTTTTTTAGGGGAAAGCGCTAGACTCGCTCATATATAATGCTGCTTTCGGTATTTTTTTATTTATTTATCCAAACCCTTATGTAATAACAGTAACCGTAACCCTTTGGTATATTACAGTAACCCAAGCCCTAATGTATATACCCAACACGTATGTATATACCAGTAACTCTAATCCTTATGTTTATAACAATAACCCTGACATTTGTGCATATAACAGTAACCCTAACGCTTATACATACAACAGTAACCATAACCCTGACTTTAAAACCTAAATGAGAGTTCTAGACCCGATACCTTATCTTACACCTTAACCTTAGCACAACAACAATTCAATCTTAACCTTACCCTAACACTAACATTTAATCTTACCTTAATCAGCGTAACCTGTAACTCTTGCTCTTAGCCCTTAACCTAGAAACTAGCTCTGGTACTAACACAGTTTATAACCCTTCAATATTCATAGCCCTAAAACTACTTTGAAACTTAACCCAACACCATCTAAGTCTTAACATTACCCTAATTAATCCTTACTTACTCTAATTCTAATTCTTGAAAACGAGTTCGAACTTTAACCTAATATCATACTTTTAATCAGATATAAACACAACCTATACATCTTAAGCTATTCTTGAGTCGTTAACTAATCTTAAACCTTAACCTATAACTTCACCTAAACTTACTTACCCTACTTCTTATAAACACCAATTTATATGATATATTTCATACTAAAATTTGCCTTTTTATGTAGCACTATTGACAAATATTTTGACTGCTTTTACCACAGTCAGTCATTTTTTCACCGCGCAGGTATATTAAGGTGGTCTCCTCGAAAATCCCCGTTGTTCGGTGATTAAAATTGTAGTGATTTCTTGCTTGGCAAATCATACGAAATGTGCGATTTATATAGGTTATTTTAATATCATAGACATATCATGTGTTGACTGTGATATTCTGAATGTTAGGGTCATATATAGAAATCGAAAGTAGTCACGTGATCTATTTATAGAACATTTACATTTTGATACGGTTTTATCAAAAGTCTAAGGTGAAGGCGTAGTCGCAGAAACAAAACTAAAGAATCATTAAGCCCAGTCTCACTTGATTTTTAAGTTTTTCGATTTTACCTTAAATGATTCAATATATTTTATTTGGCATTTAACGCGTAAAAATCAATTGCACTTCACAAACATCGGGTTCAATTGAGAATTTTTCTGACATTTCATGAAATAATATGTCCTCACACCACTCGTTAAATTCTATAGACATTCCACAGTCAGTCAACGGGCAAAACATGTAGTTTTATGTCCTTCTTCATCTTAGACTTTTAATGTTTATTGAAGTGGTATATATTTTTCGTTTCAGACATATCAAAGATTAACCAAACAAACGCTATGATGATCTGGATGTTTAAAATTTCATATATGACGGAGAACGCAATACAGAATTCCGGAAAAAGAAGTGAAAATGCGGCAATATTTTGAAATTATGTTGGAACGATACAATTCGTCATTTTCAAACACTGTGTTTGTTATTAAAAAGAACAAACATTGTCTTTGCTTTTTATAAAAGATATTAATTATGTTATGTTCTACGATTAATAAAGAATAGATTTGAATAATGTGGAAAAGTTCATTGTTGTGAAAAGGGATGGTAGTAAAATGTTTTGTAGTGTGCATTTGCTTATCTTTAACAATAAAATACAAAAATTATATAGATTTTTATTGCAGGGCAATGCTAAATCAAAGCAATTTCTGTAAATGTTGTATAACTATGACATTTGTCTTTAAAAAATATAAAATTACTGGAAAGGTAACATTTCTTATTTACATAATTGACAATCCCAAGAAATATGAAAAATGAAGAAACAGGAGAATTAAGAAATATGATTAAGTGATATTTTCAATTTGTACCTCAAGAAAGGTGAAATATCATCTTATAAACCTATTTTTAAAGGCAGGTGGGGATTACGTGGTAAAACTTTAAAGGGGGATGTGCAAAATTCACAAAAAAACTCTACCTGAATCGGTATACCTGGACAGCAAATAAAAATATACTTTCACTTGAATCTATACCAAAACATATACAGGAACAAACAAGAGTTGTAAGTGTAGCAGATGTTAAATACAGGATGCTGTGGAAATTATCTTATGTGATTAATTTTTATCCTGTAATTCTGAGGTGTCATGCAAATGCCAGGCTATTAACACTGATATACCCCAAATTATACTCAACTTGAGAAATATGCAATACACTGCAAGATGCCTAAAATAGATACCAAAACCTGAAAAATTTGACCAATAAAAAAAGCACACCCCCATATATCAAATATATAGAAGGTAATCCCATGGGTTTCAAAGTAAGCAGTGGATGTGTGGTGACCTAATGGTAGGTGGAATCGTATTACTTATGCAAGACAGAATATATTCAGGTCTACAGGATATTGGATGTACAATTAAATATAGATTATACAGTATAGTCAACAAGCATAGTACTGCATTATACAGACAACAGTTAAATGTCTGGGAGATTTGCTACACCTTTACAGCACATCACAGTACACTGACAAATTCACTTAAAATAAAAAAAAGCATAATTCATGTAACAGTAATTTATTTGAAATGGAATTACCTGCCTCACAGTCACATGACATGTATAGTTTAAATAATGAGTGAGAATAACAATACATCACTAGATATCTACTCCAGTAATATCATAATTGACCTCCCTTTTTCTGGAGAATTTAAATTTCATTCAAAATTTTTGCAAAACTGTCACAACAAAAGATATCAAAAAATGATCGGAACGCCTCCTTTTTGCTGCAACTACATTGGAACCCCCTTTTCAAAGGCTGTATCCACCGGTGTGTATTATATAAAAGCCCTTGGCGAGTTCATTATATTTGAAATACATAACAAGAGTTACGAATTTGCAAAGTTAAAATTCCTTTTCCAAATAAATTTATTTGCCAATAAATGTTATATGTTATTTGGTTGGTTGTTGTTTCAGTTAGTTCCATTTAGACAATGAAATTCTCATATTTTTCATCATTTTTAAGTCCCATTCTTACATTATGTTAAATTCAATGTCAGTGTCCTACAGAAATTAGATAGAATGTTAATCTGAGGCATTTAATATAGGTCACTGTGACCTAACTTCCAAATGACAGCGCTGAAAAAAATGCTCAGCCTAGACACGACCACAGCTTGACCACTGAAAGCTGAATTTGAAATGAGTGTAGATGCATTAAAGGGCTGGCAGGGGGTAACTCACTTTTAAAACTTTTCCATTGGTTGTTGGGGTTTAATCTCTTTTTTATGTCGGGTGGGGTCAACTCTTATAACTTAATTTCAGATGACAATACTCAGCTTTCAAAACTATTTAAAAGCAGCTAATTGGATCACAAAATACTGTCAGATTCAACAGGATTTCAGATTACACAAGTTTAAACAAGGACTTTTTTTATATGCTACAAGTTATCAAAATTTTAAAAGTAATTATGTGGAATTCAAAAAAAAAAAAAAATGGATCAATCGGACTAAAAACAGCTTTTTTTTAAATTTGCGCCTATTCCTGGTGTGTTTATATTCAAGTTTTTGGATAAAAATAAGCTACTCTGTTTGTGTCTGCAAGACACATATGATGCCCCCACAGTTGTAATATAAAACATGGACATTTAATTTCTAAGCACTTGATAACAAATTTCAAGAACTTAAATAGAGAATCTATCCTTTCAAGTCGTTGATTATCATAGTTCTACTGTCGAAAGGGTTAAACTTCAAAAGTTCGAGCTTTAGGGGGAACTTTTATGTTTAACCCTTGAGACAGTAGAACTATGATAATCAACCACTTGCAAATGATAGATTTTATTTCTCTAATTCTAAATCTAATGACATTTTCATGTGTTTTAATTTGTAAACCGCTTTGGGTCTCTACAGTCAATACTGCGACATCACCGGATATGAAATTTACATTGCATTGAAATCAACATTAAAGCTATGACGGAGTTGAGGATTAACTAACAAGAGTAACAAATGAGCAATTTTGGCTCCGTGAACCTCTAAAATATGGAACATCAAAATTCTAAGTATCAAGCGCACATCTACACCAGGTGAAAAACATATCCTGAAAGTTTGGTTGGAATTGAAGTAGCAGTTTTGAAGGGGTTGCGGATTCAAAAAACCGACAGACCCACAAATGAGCAATTTTGGCTCCGTGAACCTATAAAATATGTAAAATCAAAATTCTAAGTATCAGGTGCACATCAACACCAGGTGAACAACATATCCTGAAAGTTTGGTTGGAATTGGAGTAGCAGTTTTGAAGGAGTTGTAGATTCAAGACCGACAGACTCACAGATGAACAATTTTGGCTCCCTGAGCCTCTAAAATCTGTAAAATCAAAATTCCAAGTATCAGGTGCACAACTGCCTTAAGTGAACAACATATCCTGAAAGTTTGGTTGGAATCGGACTAGTAGTTTTGAAGGAGTTGCGGATTCAAAAACCGACAAACGACGCAGGACGAGGACGACGGCAAAAAACGACGCTTACAGCAGGCGACACAAAAAGCAAATCGATCATACGTGATTCGAGACAAATAAACAATGTATGCTTTGAGTAAATACTTTTTACATTGATTTATACTCGAAATAAATTTATCTAAGGTATATTTTGCTATTTGAAGAAAAGGTTGTGACCTTTTCAATTTCCAATTATATCCCGAGAGCAATCAACCCAACACGTTGAAAAACACTGTTGATCTCCCATGCCTTGAAATTGGCAAGAACAGCATAAGAATTAGAGAAATACGCATAAATCACATGGCTTATTGATAATTTGAAGCAACTAATAAAAGATGTTATCCAGAACTTATCCTTCATATGCACACATTTCAGTAGAATGGTCAATTCAAAGTACCTCACCCACCATCACAAATTTTGGCAAACATCTAAAGTATGAAAATATGTTCCTCTTAAATTCACGTTTGACCACTGTGTAAAAGTAAAATAAATATAGTTTTGATATTGTAAGAGGTGTTCCAGAATACATTTCGATAAAATGACCAAGTTCTACTTTCGCTCAAAATTACAAATTTTGGCAAAACCTAAACCATGACAATATACACATCTTCAATCCACGACTAACCACTGTGAAAAATAAATTAAATGTACAGTTCATATTTTTGGAGGAGTTCCAGAACACACATTGCATTTAAATGGCCAAATTCAACTACTCACTGATGAAAGACTTACGAGAACTGAATTTTGAATTTTTGAACAAAATTCGAAGTCAAACGGGAATTACTCCTACAGAATAACTAAATACAGAAATTAGCCATCAATCCAATATTCAAAACTACGCATGAGTGCAGTATGCAGCATGACGATCACTGAATTTTGAACTAGTGTAATTAAAAGTGAATGTGGATACACTGAATACTAAAATAGGTTAGCAGAGTAATTAGATGGACACAAGAAGAAATTTGACAACTAATTACCCAAACACAAAAAAGACCCCCAAAAAATTGAAATAATCACTTAAGACCCCATAAAGCTTCAAAACTGTGAGCTCTTCAAAATCAGATGACATACTACCAAAAGCTGTCAACAAGAGGAATCCAAATCAATTCTGTTGAAATCAAATGAAAATAAATAGATTTTACATTTTCAGAAAAATTGCAATTTTGGCCCCTTTGACCCCCTTTAAGCCTGGAAACAGTAAGAGCTATTTCAAATCCAAACCTGATCTGTAACCAGAGTGGTAGACTCACATATCAAATATAAGCTTAATATCTGGAACGGTACAGAAAAAAAGTCCCGAAAACCTAGATTTTATCAAATTTTTAAGTCCAAGGCCAATAACTCGTCAAAAACCCATGGACCAAAACCAAACGCCAACTTGATCTGTAGCTCATAGTGGTAGACTCACATTGCAAATATAAGCTTAATATCTGGAACGATTTAGAAAAAAGTCCGGAAAACCCAGATTTTTACCAAATTTTCTAAGTCCAAGGCCCATAACTCTGTCAATAATCAATGGACAAGAAAACCAAACTCAAACTTAATCTGTAACTCATTGTGTATACCAAATATCAACTAAATATCTCTTATAATATGGGAAAATAGTCCAGAAAACAGATTGTGACGGA
Organism: Modiolus philippinarum; assembly: GCA_002080025.1. Lineage (NCBI taxonomy): Eukaryota > Metazoa > Mollusca > Bivalvia > Mytilida > Modiolidae > Modiolus > Modiolus philippinarum. The sequence continues at coordinate 47,623 of MJUU01051170.1, read as the reverse complement.
GTGACAGAGTGCGAAACCTAAAGTCCCCTTCGGCAAAGCCGGTAGTGGACTGAAAACGAAACAAAAAAAAAAACAAACACAAGAAAAAACAAGATTGCTACTCGTAGCTATGTGTCCCCCGCCGCTGCAGTAAAGTCGATAAAGTCCCATAACTCATGTAAAATTTTGCGAATCAAAATGGGCACAGAATATGATCAACTGCTTTAGGTTGCAAACAGCCAAGCAAAATTCCAGCAAAATCTCTTAATTGCATTTCGAGGAGATGTGTCCACAAAGTCTTTCTATGTTGTAGTTTGCATAAAGTCGATAAAGTCCCACAACTCCCGTAAAATTTGTCAAATCAAAATGGCGGCATAACATGATCAAGTACATATGGTGGCAAATGTTCAAACAAAATTTCAGCATAATCTGTTCAGTTGTTTCCGAGGAGTTGCACCCACAAAGTGTTCCTAAGCTGTAGCATGCATTAAGTTGATTAAGTCCATAACTCCTGTAAAATTTGTCAAATCAAAATGGTGGCATGATATGATCAACTACAGTTGATGATAAACAATCACAAAATTTCAACAAAATCTGTCCAGTGATGTAAGAGGAGTTTCGCTCACAAAAAACGTGACACACAGGCGCAGGGACGCAGACCATTACTATGTCCTTCTATCGCACTGCGGTGGGGGACGATAAATTGCTATGATCTAGTACATATGGAGACTTATAATCCTGGAAAATTTCAAGGAAATCTGAACAGTGGTTTTTGAGGAGTTGTGTCCACAAGATCTGTCATTGTACAACAAGATGTGTTTGTGAAACACTACATATACCCCCAGGTTCCACAGTAAAATATATGAAAATTCCCACGTTAACCTCTTTTTGACCTCTGTGACCTTGACCTTTGACCTAAATTTGTTTGCATGACCATATTCCTCTTAACTAGACCTATATACTTGCAAATTATTAAAAGTCTATCTTATATAATTCCAAAGTTTTTTACCATAAAAACACCGAATTCAATAACTTTCTTACGAAACAGACGAAGCCCCTTTGGGCATCTTGAATTGTTAAATGTATCTGTTTAAACATGTTATAAGAAACCTACAGAAAAACACTGCATCAAGATCTGACAAAATAATTAGAATCCTTTTTTTTTCATTTACACCCCCTCCCCTTTTCGGCCTCTTGTTTCTCAAAAACGGTACTGTTACGTACATGCTACCTCAAATCTGTTGGCATATATAGTTGCCCAATTTTATTAGCAATAACATAAAGCAAATCTCATCTCAATAGGATAAATAATTAGGATTCAACAGTCAAATATTGGAATACAGCTAATTTAACCCCTTTTTAACCTCTGCTACCTTGACCTTTGAGGCGACCTTAACTTTTTTTTATATCTATGTTCCTTTTGCATAGACCTATACACTTTCCAAGTATGAAAAGTCTATCTTACACAATTCAAAGTTTCAGACAAACAGACAGACAGGACAAAAACAATATGCCCCCCATTCCTTGATGTGGGGGAATAAAACAACGAAGTTTAATAATGTCAATTTAAAAAAAATGCTCCAAAAATAAATATCAGTACTAAAAGGCACATCTTCAATATTTGTAAAAATGAAATGTAAAATAAAACTTCTTATCAGCAATACTCGAATAAGGGTTGCACGGACAAACTGTGCACCCTCTATGTCATATCCATAAAAAATGACTAAGTTTAACAATGTACACTTTTTTGCAAAATTAACCAAAATCAAAATAAATACCAAAAGGCACATCTTTAATAATATGTACACATAACTAAATACCGAAGTAACTGTGAATTTATTTTCTGCATATGCGCATTTCGAGAACTTATGTCTCTTCAGTGCAGATACAATCTAAACATTTGGAAGACCATAAAATCAAATATATTAAAAAACTGATAGAGAACAAATGCCCAATATAATCTAAATGAAAAGCCAAAATCAGCTAAGGACAGAGCTTTGCATAAGGGAGATAGTCCTTAGTTTTCAACAAAATTTACAAAAATTTAGATATTGCAAGGTTCGAAATAAAATCGGCTTTCGGTCAGCACCGAAGTACTGACTACTGGGCTGGTGAATACCCTCGGGGACTTACAGTCCACCAGCAGAGGCATCGACCCAGGAGTAACAAATAACTAAATACCGAAGTAACTGTCAAGAATTTGACGGGAAGTGACCTCATAAAAACAAGAGCTGTTGCCGAATGGCAGCCAGTTATACCCCCGCTCATTGAACCCTGAATCAATATTAAAGTTAAGTATGTGTGGACACAATACAAGCATGGACAATACAAGTGTGGACACAATACAGGCATTGACATAGTTGCCGTGATGAACTAGAAGTACTGTGGTCTGCTGGGCCACAAATGAATACCCCCGCTTCCAAAGTGTAATACAATTCTTTAAACAGTTATCAAGACCAAATTAGAAATCATCCCCACTCATACAATCCAAGAAAACAGGAAGTGGAAAAACAGCAGACCTGAAAACGGCTTACACACTGATATTCAACAAAATCAATTTTCAGACCAAATATGATACCAATCCAACGTATGCAAGCTGAGAAAACTGTGACGAAAACTTCTTCATCCTAGTTAGTTGTAGTTAAACATAAAAAAATCGACAAACAGGAAGTGCATGCACAACAGACCTGTAAATGGCTTACACATTACAACTCATTATTATAAAGCTCCAGTCTAAATTTGAAATCAATCCCACTTATGGAAGCCAAATAGACTGTGGCAAAAAAATCATCCATAAAGGGTTATAGTAAAGCTTCAACATATCAGCAAACAGGAAGTGGTAATACGGCAGACATCAAATTACCTTGCACATAACATCTCATTATTATAAAGCTCCAGAACAAATTTGAAATAATTCCCACCCATACAATTCAAGTAAAAATTCTCATCCATAACGGGTCACAGTAAAACTTCAACAAATCGGCAAACAGGAAGTGCAATATGTCAGATCTCAAAATGGTTTACACATTACAACTCATTATTATAAAGCTTAAGACCAAATTTGAAATCACTCCCACCCATACAATTCAAGTAAACTGCGAAGAAAATTTCTAATCAATAATGTGTTATAGTAAAACTTCAACATATTGGCAAACAGGCAGTAGCAATACGACAGACCCAAAAATAGCATACACGTTATAACTCATCCTAATCAAGCTTCCGACTAAATATGAAATCATTCCAACATATACAAGCTGAGAAAACTGTGACCAAAAACGTGTGACGGACGGACGGACAGACGAACGGACACCGAAATCACTATATACCCGCCGCTTTTTCAAAGCGGGGATATAATAAAGTTACCGTTAAACAGGAAGTGATGAGTTATGGACTTTGAAAGGGGAGACTGTTTATATACCGGTGTTATCATTACACCACTAGACATAACTTATGAACAGTTCATCATACAGTTTTGGTCCACATGTAACAAAGGTCTGTTATGACCTAATAAACATTTTGTCATTATATTTGATCAGATATCTTTATCAGTTTGATGGATATTCCAATCACAAGGTTTGAGGTTAAAGTTCAAGTGACCAATGATGGTAGTCATTTTGGAAATTGAAAGACCTTCTTGCATATTTTGGGCTGGTTGTCCACAATGGTTCCAAATTTTTATTAAGTTTGGGCTACCCATCTGTGATAATGTTAGGGCAAATTTTGTAGAAACCAGTGAGGAATCATAGTAAGAAATGGAGCAAAAACGATAAGTCTCAGCAGACTTCATTAGGAGACTTGATTATTGAAGGATTGTACTTTTTTTTACCCCTTCAATATATATATAATACCTGTATCAATGTTTTCGTGTACTAATACAGTGATAATTGTTTGGTTTTCTGCTTCATCATGTATCTTTTACAAAGTAGTATAATGTATTCTTTTCCCATAGGTAGACAAGAGTAGCATATTCGATATAATATTTTTGGTGAACTTTAAACAGCCTATCATCTTCCATCATATCTTTAGGATTTGTCTTAAGTTTCCACTTGCACATCTGACATTCTGACATTTCCTGGAAATAAAAGCATACTGATCAAAATTTTGACATACATGTATTGATTTGTACCACTATAAGATACATGTATCATTTCCTATTCATTGCATTGTAATACTGCTGAATACAACCAGTTCACATATATGAACTTCATCACCTTTTGCAGTTTTTGATGGTATTGCAGCATTTTCATTTGTTTTATCACTCACAAATGCTGCATTTTTATATCTCTGAGAAACTGCATTCTGATATCGCTGACACTGTAATAAGATTATTTAAAAAATATCAATATATCAATCAAATGATGCACAAAATACCTTATTTCTGTTTAAAATGAGAGTATAATAAAAATATTAATGGTGCATTACATCATACCCCGCCACTTTTCAAAAAAAATTCAAAGGTTATAAGGGACATAACACCAGAATTATGTGTACCTTACTTGGTCTGTGTATTGCAGAAAACAATTTACTTACAAAGTTTGAAAACTGTACATTATTCCATTCACAAGTTACCAGTCGTAGACCATAGAAATTGAAAAAAAATTCAAGGGGCACAATTCTAGAACCTCTCAAATCTTTAAAATCGGACTTGGTTATTGTTTTGTGGTAAACAATATATCTACAAAGTTTTCGGACAGTAAGTTATTTCGTTTACAAGTTATTAGTCAGAAATCCTAGGGGAGGGACACAATTTGCGGTGGGGTATAAAAAAATGCAGAACAATAAAAACAAATTACTATATGTATGTATATTCCTGGATACCAAAACATCAGCTTGTCTAGGTAACAGAATTTGAATTCTCAACATATGGAAGTTCTTCCTTGATAACCTTCAGCAGCACATCATCCCATATTAGTGTACAATGTTCTTCACAGGTTTTCAAGCCAAAATGCAGGCAGCTGTTCAGTCCATCAAAACTTGCCAGTGGTTGGAAAAAAAACAAACAACAAATCAATGTCTATTCAAAACATCACATGACAATTTAGTTAAAAAACATTAATAATGAGTACCAGATAAAAATAGCATGAAGAGAAATACTTTATGACAAAAGTCTCTAGAGACTGCATCCCCTTAGACCATAGCATTTCCAGTGGTGTCAAACTATAAACATATGTTCCCACCAATGACCAAAAGGTGATGGTCAAGGCTCATGCTGGCTATATCCATTTTGGGTGAAAAGATTGAAAAGTTTGCAAAACAAAATTATGAGATTTTTCTATGAATGCATTCATGATGATAACTAGGAAAAAAGTCAATTACCTGCGCCTAATTTATTTTCATTAAAATTCTTATTTCCTCTATGATGGAGGCTCAGCACATCTCCTTTTTAACCTCATGCACAGACTCCCTAAGTTCCAAGTTTTTTTCACTTTTTGTAGATGATGAAGACTTCAATAAAGTTTTGAAACTTTATCTGTAATAATATTTCTTTCCCTCATCAAACATCTTGAGAAGACATCTTGAAAAGACTCAATAGCTATAGGCACATACGCATTGCAATCATCTTTGCTTATTTTCATGACAATCTGGAGAAAACTTTTATCCAACTTGGATATGAAATATCTTACAGGGTGTATATTCTAAGCATTGCCGTCATCTCGGTTAATTTCCATATCAATCTGGAGATTGCTTTTTTCCATCTATATAAAAATGTGTTCAAATTCACTGTCTCTATTCCCCTCATTCACTTGGTCAAAATCATGATATCGCTTGTTGTATTTCAATTTGTGATAATATTTTTGGCAAATTTATGTAACATCCTGCTTATCCTGTCCTTTGTTGACTGCCTTGTTCATTAGAATTCTAAATGTCATTTGCTATGTTTCTTTGAATAAGTGAAATCTAAATTTTCGAAACAGAATGAATCTGTTTTCACTTATTGGTACGAGAGTTAAAACTGCAATGACCATGTCACACGCTTTCCTAACACCATATTCCTTCTAAATGTAAGAAACAGTTGATTAGCTAATAATCTTTCGCCTGATCAATATGCTATTAATATATATTACTAGTATATCATCATTTAACAACATAATCCCTGATGTGTGCCATCAGAACCAACAAAACCCCGGATGTGTGCCATCAGAACCATCAAAACCCCCGGATGTGTGCCGTCGAAACCATCGTGAGCCATCAAAGACTTAAAAATAAATATGACATCATTGATTGTCATGGGATAATTTTAAATTGATGGAAAACAACGGCAGTAGAATACCGAAGGAACAAAGCAGAAGATTACACAAATCAAAGTCCAGAGATAAGGCAAAAGCAAGAACACCAAAAGACGGAAGACCTAAGAAACCACATACCCACAAAACACACGAACATTACATATACAACACAAAAAAACTAAAGCAATAACAGTGTGAACTCTTAACAAACAAGAGTGACATCGGGTGCTCCGGAAGGGTAAGCATGTCCTTCTCTGTGCACAGCACCGGAAACTGATTTCTGCAAATAATTTCTCACAGCACATATATTTTTTTACAGAATCGAAAAAAATAGATTGCTCGTTTTCATCTGACGATTGTTATTTTCATATATTGTTATTTCCAAAATTTGCGCCCAAAATGGCCAATTTTGTCCTGAAATAGTTCCGTTGTTCGTTCATTGGTTGACCTTGTAGACAATAAGCACCGACGATTGTGTATTGCCTGTGCTCTGTGTAGCAGAGACATTTAAACACGTATATTTGTTAATCAATATCTATGTCTGTAAGAGTTGGTGCTACACATGCAATGTCTAAATATGTCAAATATTGGAAAGCTTCATATCTTTTAATATCTGTTTACTTTATCACTACTTATCTTGTTGATTTCAATGGCTAAAAGGTAAGCTATTTATAGAAGAAATACAATTTATGGAAAGTATGCTTTTGCTTGTTAATTTCCTGTGCTGTTAAAGACTGACCCGTGTTGAAAATGCCTGTCCAATGTTGAGTCTTTTACGACACAGGTAGCGTTGAACGTGACTGATCATCGTTGACTCAACACTAAACAGGCATTCTCAACAAAAATCAGTCATTTACAACACAGGTAGTGTTGAGAATGACTGACTAAAGTTGACTCAAGACAGTTCAGACATTTACAACACATGTAAAGACTGAGATTGACTGAAATGAGTTTGCCGAAATCTAATCAGACGTTTCCAGTCAAAACTAGTGTTAAAAAAGACTAATCAATGTTGAATAAACTCAGCACAGTCATTCTCAACTTTGTGCAGACATTCTAAGTCCAAAAACGACCGACTCTTGTAAAATCAGTCAAAATATTTGTCAATAGTGTTGTTACCATAGGAATTCATATTGTCTGTTGAAAACACGGCCTCCGCAGTCAACAAAAATGTCGATTAAAACTTCAAGCATCTTTATCACGTCATTTTCACTGTACTTCTTCTTTGTGGTTTCTTACAAAATATATTTTCAAATAACCAAATAAGAGTACCTGCCTTCTCCGTTTTTTAGTACAAAAACATTGGTGTATTAGATTGGAAATAACTTTCTTAAGATTATGATGTTGAGGAGGGTAGAAAAAATCAAACGTTTGAATGCTACTGCAGTATGGGAGACTGTTTGAGGAGATCTTTGGAATTTCCCACATCTAATTCACGTTACGAAATTGGATAGGGTCTTAGTGGTGCGTCTGGCAGATCCTGCAAAGAATTTATGTGTGTAGGAATTCTTGTGAAACTTAGGCACCCAATAAATGTAAGGGGGATAGCTGTTATTTGCTTCGACTTTGATAGGATTCTAACACAGAAATGTGGTTTTTGATTATTTCGTCCCTTGATGATCATGTGGTTTGTTTATAAGTAGGATTGCCGGATGAACTGTCATTACCCGTTCGACATTTCTTAATGTATCCCGTTAAATCCGGCGCTAGGACCAGCTTGAAATTGTTGTTAGGTATGAGCTTAGTATGATGAAGAACAACGTTGTTCCATTGTCTGGTTTTACAATGAATGTATAGAGACTTTGTCTCATGAGCATTAACTCCAAATTATTTCATTGTTTATCATATTTATCTGGAATTGTTGTTTTTCCATCGGAATACGTTTCGAATTAGAATTGTAACAATGGTTTCAGAAAAAATGAAAATGCGATAAGTTGCGTTTCCCAAATGATTATAAAAAACTAATACTGACTTTTCGGGTCAGGTGATCTAAAGAGGTCTTTACTTTTCTTTTTTTTTCACAAACATACATATATCTTTATTGTACATTTCTTGCTGATTAACACATTACACGGGTTACAGCTTACTTCGTGTATCCATGTTACACAATATTAGACAACCAGGGAAATTGTCTAATTTATATATTTTAAACTTACACTGACATAATATTATTTCAGTCTATTTAAAACAACGGCAATAGAATACCGATGGAACAAAGGAGTGGAATTTACAAAATTCGAAGTCCAAAGTCCAAAGACATGGCCAAATAGAGGACACAGAAAATAATGACGTTAGACACAGAAAATAATGACTTTAGGCAGATACAAAGCACAGAAATAGAAATCACTACATTCAAACAAAGGCACTCACAGTGTGAACTCCTGTGAAACATCACCCGTCACACTGTAAGTGAGGAAAATGTTTTTGAAAGATCTGTTAGGAAGCTGATTGGTTATTGTCATTTTCTAAGCCTCTGATACTGTCGAGAGGGTACATTTCATCGGGTATCGTTCATAGTTACACCTGTATTGTTTTAGTACAACATTAATGTAAACACAAAATGCTGATTTTGTGTATTGCCTTTAAATGGAAATAATAGCGGAATGTAGGTTAATATGCGGAGGATACAGAAGGAAAAATGAATACATGAAACATATCTTTAAAATTTGCTTTTTAGAATCAAAGGCTATGTATTTCATCTTATTGAAAACAAGTATTGAAAAAATGTATCATCGCTTCAGTGATTTAGGTCATGATCTTATTTCATCAAAATGGCAAAATACACTATCAGCGAAATAAATGGGTGACCAAATCAAATATTTCTGTTAATACTTACATAAACCCATTGTAGGTGCATGTAATTTTTTTTTCAATATAGACTGTAACTTTTTACAAGTTTTGTTATTTTTATATAATTCTATTTCTTGCCCCCTTAAATATTCATATTTAAAATTTTGAACAAGTGTAACTTTTCAGTTCATTTATTTGACAAATAATAACTTTTTTAAACAACAAAAAGAAATATTGTTAGAATAAATTTATAGAGTTACACCATTTGTCTTCTAGTTTTTAACCTAGGACAATATTTAAGATTGTAAATACACGGTCCCCTATGTTAAGCATACCCAGAATTCTTTTAAATTCATAGAGGGAACTTTTTAAATATAAACAACCTATGAAACAGTGCTGATGATTTTTATTAACATTACAGAGTGGACAGTCGGAGCTCTCTATGAGTTTCCATCTATGTAAAAGTTCTCAGCAAGGCAGTATGTAGTGCAACTGATTCCAATCTACCATTTTTAATCTATTATATTTTAACAATTGAAAAATGAAAATTATCATACGTTTTCATTTCCATTTTAATATAAGATTAATGTAAAATCTAATTATTTTATCAGTCTTTGTAAACACTGTCAGTGTGTTACTATATGCCTTCATTAATGACATGTAAATCTGCTTTGTGGATAAGTTTATAAACGGAACAAGTTTTCCTTCAAATCTATACATAATTTTTAATTCGGTTTTTACCTTGATGTTGAGAGAATCAATTTCTAGTAGTCTTTTATTCATTCATTTGGTATTGCTTTTGAAAGTTCACTATATTATGAAACCTATTTGTATGAGATTTGAGCTTATGAAATACAAAAATGTATGTACTCTTGATCAATTACCCCATAATAAATCATTGATATAACTTATTTTTTCTTCAATCCAGTGTTTATAAATGATACAATTGAGCCATATTGTTATTATGCTTAAGTAGTATTCTGGAAAAATGTTTTTTTTATCTTTGAGAAATAATTAATATTATTTGCATTCATGTAAAATATGAAAATATCTCCCCATATTTATTGAAATAAAACTTGGGTATTTTACCAACTTGCTTCTTTTTTTTTGGTATCAATAAGTCTCTTGATTTATCTTATATTCAAAGCTTTTGCCATTTTTTCTATGTCAATCAAATTAAGCCCACCCAAGTCATATGGTCTACATAATACTTCAAACTTAACTCTTTCTGTTTTACTATTCCATACGAATTTGTATATTAGTTTTTCGAAATCATCAATGTAATGTTTGTACATATTTTTAACTGAAGGTCTTTACGTATCTTACCAACACGGCAAGTTAATAACTTTGTACCTCCAAAAAAATTAAAACGCATCTATCAATTTTACGTTTAAAATTGGCGTATCTAGATGGCGCGTTTGAGAGTTTGTCGTTCCTACCACTTGGGTTGAAATTATCAGAAAAATAAATAATGCCATGCCATCATATATCACACAAAAAATTACAAGAAAATCAATCGAAACTTCTCTCATTATTGCACCCAAATACAACCTATTTTTTTTCTTTGAGGTAGATCAGCCAAGTAAAGTAAACCACCAATATCATTTGAATTAATGATATTTAGACATTTTTTTTAATCACTGAAATATATAATAATAAAATAACGAAGTTACTGTAAATTTAGTGTCAGTATATGGCAATTTCCACAACTTATTTCTCTTCAGTGCAGACAAAGTTAAAATTTTTGAAGACCTTAAGCTCAAAGATGTTATACAAATTATAGAGAACAAGTAACCAAATATGTTCTAAACGGAGAGCCAACATCAGCTAAGGACAGAGCTTTTCATGAGGGATATATTCCTTACTTTTTAACAAACTTTACAAAAATTCAGATATAGCAAGTTTCCAGATAAGATCGGCTTTCGGGTCAGCTCAAAGGTACTGACAAAGGATTGGTGAGTACCATGGGGAACTAACTGTCCACTTGCAGTGGCATCGACCCAGTCGTAAGAATTAATATAATACCAAAGTTACTGTGATAATAAGAATATACTTACCATTGTGAATGAATTCACTTTTAAAAGATTCCAATAAAATTCTCCTGACTTGCTGTGAATTTTTTTTTAAATGAAAACATATTAATTTTTGAGTCTTAGATCTGATAAGTAATAAATCTTAAAATAATAAATATCAGGATAGTCAGTGTATAATGTAAGTCATAATGTTTGTAATCATATACTTTATATCCATATACAATTTATTGGAATTTATGTGATGACCTATTTTCAATTTATCTAGCAATAATTTACCTTTTCCAAAATTTTCATAATCCTCGGTTACATTACAGATATTACATATTTGGATTTCTACTATTCTCCATCCGAATAACAGTTGTTTGGATGGCGATATGGAAGGCAAAAGCTTCCACCTGAGCAGTATATATTTCTTTTAGGTTTTTAATAAACAAAAATAAAATTGAGCATTTGTTTTATCTGCATAATTGTATTGTATGTTTTCAGTATTAAATCTAACCTATTAAACCCGATACTGTATTAATATATTTGTTAAATATTATTTATATTTAGTTTGAAGAACTGATTTAAGCAGACAGATTTGTTCTTCACGTTTTGTTGATTCAGTCGAGAACTGATAAACGCCTTTCGTTTTTGTACATGAAATAAACTCAATACTGTGTGTTTGTATGTACTGTTACTTTTTGTGAGTTTAAAAAAAAAATATGTATTCATGTTCATGAATTAATCAAACAAAAAATAGATGTTCAGATTTGGATAGTCATCCAAAATAACACAAGAAATAAATATTTTTTTCGCAAATATGTTTAAATAGCACTGTTTAAAAATGAATTTAAGTGAGCTTGGTAGTAGTATTGTGGTAGTCAAATAACTAAATACCGAAGTTACTGAGAATTTAATTGCTTCATTTTCAAACAAAGGAAATGCGAAGATTTTCCTGTCCCTTTTAGGCCTTTTATTGCAGTAAGAGCAAACTCAGAAGAAGAATAATATTTCATTTGAACTCCATTTTGAAATTAAATCAAAGTACTAAACAATGCAAACCATTTTGAAACCACTCAGTCTTTTTTTTTCCAAAACAGCCTTTCTCTTTGCTCTTTTTATTTTGTCACTTACGGCGGACTTGTTTAAGTGAGAATTTCTCATATAAATTCAGTATCAAAATTCAACATCTGGCTTTCTTGTCTTGTAAAAATTAAACTACACTATTTTTGTTTAGCCATATGAATAAATATTTCCCACATCTATTGATTTTACCTGTCAATTTTTCTGAAAATCAACTCGATGATTGCCCTGTAATCTTGTATATGCTGTATGTGTCTATTAGACCCTTTGTCGGGCAACTGATGTCGGTGTTTGAAAAAGTACTTTGCCCAATATGTTATCCTTGTTGACGACCCCGCTTCTTTGACAAAATGGATACAGGGCTTTAGCGTTGTTCAATATTTAGCAAGTGAATTCTGCTCAAACTGGTACTATGGGCCGTCTTTAGCTTACTGTGTGGTACTAGTGTTTGCTCCAAGGTGACTTCAAGATTAAGAACAACAAAGCGCTGTTTCGCCTGCTTAATCGTACCATGCGTGTATAGGGATTTGTCCCATGAACATTTACTCCATATTCCTCTATTTGTTCCTTTCTGACTTACTTTTTTACTTATAAAATCAAACAAAGGCAGGAACTAAACATTGAAACAATTCCTTGTCAAATAATCTGAAGCATGAAACTTTTATCCATTACATCTGTTTTGAGTAATCCGTTTGATATGTGTTCAACTGGCAAAATCAACATAATATTTTACGAAAGGATATGGGGACCATAACACATATGTTAACCCCAACTGCAATAATTTTGATGAGCTGTATGGCCATTTCGGAAATTAATTCCTCATCAGCAGCACTAGAACCAAAACAAAGGAAACCCATAATTTTAAAAAATGTTTAAAATGCATAAAACCAAACGAAATCCGAATAATAAGTAATATCAAATACAGCTAAGGACAAAACTAAGATGGAGGGAGTTAATCCCTAGGTTTAGAATTTACATAAATTTAGATAAAAGTAATTGAACAAAGTGTACACATGAAATATTATCTCATGTACAAGTACACTATATCTAAGAAAAGTAAAGATAAAAAATAAATCTTAGCTTGTAGAAATTTTGTAGACAACCGTTAAACGAACATCTTTTGGTCGGTTGTTTGGAATAACAAAATACCGAAGTCACTGTAAATTTATTTTTCCGCATATGCGCATTTCGACAACTTATGTCTCATCAGTGCAGATCAAACCGAAACATTTGGAAGTTCATTGACCGACAAACATGTTAATTATGGAAAACATGGAAATTACTGATATGCATTATAAGAAAATTGAATTACTTGAACAAAAACACCATTAATTATTTGATGATGATGTTTTGAGGTTCTACAGTTATACATGCGGCGGTTCCAAATTTTAGTCGATTTGCCGGGCACATTTTCAAAGATGGTCAACTACAGATAGTTTGTGCATATGTTTTGTTAATTTCGGTAAATGAAGAGGAGAAAATCTTTGAGTGTGTTTTCACGTAGAGATAACTGATGAAAATATCCCAAAAGTACTAAAAATGAAAGTTATCCCTTAAGCTAGTATATGTATGAAATAGTTTTAATCGTTTCATTCCTTAAAAAAAATCAATAATAAAAAAAAAAAAAAAAAAAAAAAAAAAAAAAA
>MJUU01051170.1:1725-30786 GCA_002080025.1 Modiolus philippinarum | reverse complement strand
TATATATATATATATATATAGGAATGAAAAAAGGAATGAACTGACACAAATTTACGCTCATATTAATGTAAAATTTTTGCAACATATAAAACTTCTTTAGAAGGATATGCTAAAAAATATTTTTTCTTAGGAAATCAATTATTTTGATCATTCTGGGACTGATTTATTAGTCCCAGGTCATTTGTATAGATTAAGTATAAACCGCATAATGAAAACCTGACATTTCAAACATATTTATGTAAAGATTGATAAAAAGCTATATTGCGACAAATACAACATCTTCGAAATGGTATGATAAAGTAAGATATTTTAAAGAATGAATTATTTTTGTTTTTTGTGAAGATTTAGTATAAACCGCATAATGAAAACATGACATTTAAAACACATCTATGTAAAGATTTACAAAAAGCTATATCGCGACATACACACTTTCTTCGAAATAAAATATTTTGAAAAATGAATTATTTTGGTCACTAGTAAAGATTGAGTATAAACTGCATCATGAAAAACTGACTTCTCAAACATATTTAGATAAAAATTTACAAAAAGCTATATCACGACATATAAAACTTCTTTGAAAAAGTATGATATAGTAAAATATTTACAAAAATTAATTATTTTTGTCATTTGTAAAGATTTAGTATAAACCACACAATGAAAACCTCACTTTTCAAACTATTTATGAAACGATTTACAAAAAGCTCTATCGTGCCATATAAAACTTCTTCGAAATGGCATGATAAAGTCAGGTATTTGAAAGAATTTGTTTTGTGTAAAATTTAGTATAAACCGCATAATGAAAACCTGACATTTCAAACATATTTATGTAAATATTTACAAAAAGCTATAGCGCGACATATAAAACTTCTTTGAAATGACATGAAAAAGTAAAATATTTTGAAAAATGAATTACTTGGTCATTTGTAAAGAATGGGTTAATGGGGTGTATGCGGGAGCGGGGCTTGCCTTTCAAGCGAGAGGGAAACAGGATCGTAGTAATAAAATCGTTGAAAATGGACCTAAGAACGAAAAAGGGTGTCCAGCATTGAAAATTGAGCCCATAAAATGCCAAAAAGTGGCCTATTTTGAAAGTCTTTGTAAAATATCCCCCTGCATGTTTGTAACAGGAAATCGGCAAAATACGGAATTTCGGGAAACGGATCTCCAAACTGTGTTTTGAATATGCTCAATGAAAATAAATATATTTTCCCCTACCGATGAACAGAATTGGACTCTAAATTTATTCGATGAAATTGTGAATTTGTTGTCTGACTGGAATACACGTTCTTATAATTCTACACGTCTGTTATATTTTTGTAGCGGGAAAATATTTTCTGACATGTTTTAAATTTAACATATAAAGCTGCATTTGGTTTTTTCGCATTTGCTTATCCGAAAGAACGCTACTCGGAAATATATTTTATTTTATTTTTATTTCTGTATTATATTTGGTTGCCATGGAAACCCAAGCCAAAACCCTATAATTTTCAGAAAAAAAATCGTATTTTTGTATTTTTATTACAGATATATGTATTACCTAGTTAATAAGCGATCCCTTGACCATTTCTTTTATAAAATTGGTTGTAATGAATAATAAAGCATTTAGTTGCCATGGAAACCAAGCCAAAAACCTATAAATTTGAGAAAAAGAGCTTGTTCTTGAATTTTAATACAGCAATATGTATTACTAAGGTAATAAGGTGAACCCTTGTCCATTTTTTTTTCAAGCAAAGTATTAAATTGGTTTAATTCAGTTGGCATGGAAACCAAGCCAGAAATCTATAATTTGAGAAAAACGTAATTATGTATTTTTATTTCAGAGATATTATTTATTTAGATAATAAGAGGAACCCCTGCCCAATTCATAGAATTCGTAGTAATGGAAAATAAAGCAAATGGTTGCCATGGAAAACAAGCCAGAAACCTACGAATTTGGGAAAAACGTGTCTTCTACTGCATGTATTGTTTTCATTTCAGCATTATGTATAAACTAATATGTTGGGTGAATCCTGCTCAATTTCTTTAAGAGGGGGTCTTGTAACGCCCTGAAATCCGATATGGAAATTTGTTTGGGGGATTTTTGTGTTTCGCTCTGAGTACACTGTTATAACTTGTTATTTTTAAGATGTAGTGCCATGACCAACTGCTACACATATTTAATTGTTTCCTATGTTTTAAATATTTATCTTCGCAAACCATCATTATGTTCAACTTCTTCTTTTAACAAGAATGACAATTGTATTGCACTACGATATTTCTAACAAATCTCATTTACGGGACAGGGGTGTTAGTGGGCGAGTAATATTCAGCTATTTATACCAAAGAGTTATTTTTTGGAACGCATTTATACCATTTACAGGAACGCATTTAAAAGAAATTTCCGAACTGTCCTGTATTAATTTTTGTTCAGAATGGATAAAAATCCGTGATAAAAACAATGTAGACCAAGCGACACTTCCATTATCCAAATTAAAATATGTAATAAGAACACAAACAAGTATAACGAATCACTTTCCAAAGGATTTCATCTGAGATAAGTAATCCTTTCCTTTAGGAAATACTAATTGACATGCGTATTTCAGTATTAATACACATCAATTTTATAACATTTTTATAACGCTCTCCATTCAATTATCCAAGTTGCTTTTATCGGAGCAAAGTCGACTATATGGGATATATTTTATAGAGGATAAGGGAGAAAATATGCATTTCCTTTGTTTTACTTTCCAACAGGCCATAATTTTTACAGATCGATAAATAATAATGGTTAGAAACAAACTAACGTTCCATCCTTGTTTGGAATGACCCATCCCCTCTAAATATGGATAACAATTTACTTGGTATTGGTTTCTTCCATTTTGTATATTCCAAAACAATTTTAAAGTGAAGAGAGGATTATCAGTGTTTTTACTTGGGGATATTCCCTCTTTTTTCTTATAAATAATTCACAAATAGTATGCTATCTCAAAACTACTTCCTATATAGTAAAGATTGACTTTAAAATTTAATGTACCCCAATCCCCCCACCCACCTACCCCCCACCGATAACCAGTCATCTCACAATCTTAATTTTTTCGATGTTTTTGACTGTTTACTTTGATTCAAGTTTTAGGTAGGATCAATTAATACAAATGCAGGTCGTATTCATTACTTTGACTGTTCAAACGTAAGGATGAAGCATAAATGATAACAAAGAAATCGGCGCGAAATGAAAAAAAAAAATACTATTTCAACCAACCCCTCGATGAACACACACACACACACACACACACACACACACACACACACTAATTTCAACTCATAACAAGTGAAGATGACAAGAATGTATATAAGCAAAACTATATAAATTTTTTAATAAAGTTTTTTTTTTCTTTTTTATTTGACGGTGTTCTTAAGTACATTCTTGGAAATTTCATTTGTAAAAAGGAGGGGCTTGACAAAAGCGACTCCTTGTACATACACGTACGTGGAAACAAATTGCGTTGCTGATAAAAAAAATGGTTGGAAATATAACAATGTTAAAGTAACTATACATTTTGAATTAAATATATCATTCACAGTAATCGCACATATTTTATTTTAAATATCTTAAAAACTTTAAAATATGTGCCTTACCAACTAAATATCACTGAAGATGACTCAAACAGACTCACAAAAAAGACTTTCATGAAAGTTGTAGTGCTGCTGATGAGGAATTAATTTCCGAAAAGGCCGTACAGCTCATTAAAATTATTACAGTTTGAGTTAACATATGTGTTATGATCTCATGTTCATTTACTCCATATCCTTTCGTGAAATATTTCATAAAGTCAAATAAATTTCAATGACTATAACATATCTTAATTTGAACTTACAATTTATCTTACCTATACGTCAGAGTCCCGGCAGATAAAGCAGCCAATATTTTGGTCTTTATTTGACGTAAGTATTATATCGAGGTTCTTCGGAATGAAATTACCAACTCTAGTACACATCAGGCTTCCACGTCAAAAACAGAACCACAAATCATTAATGTTATATGATAGCTACAGCTAAACCTAAAGCCACTTCTAATTATAGAAGCATTCCCACTATGTATTGGCTTCCTAAACTTCACAAAAACCCTTTCAAATTTCGTTTTATTTCGGCATATTCAAATGCTATGAATACAGTGGAATTACATACTTTTGGAGTGTTAAGAATTCGGTAGAAGTTTTGTAAAGACTTCGATCTGTTAATGAAGCATACAACTCCGTCGATAGCTGTGATTGTTATAACCTTTATACTACATTACCGCATAAACTCATCAAAGAAAAATTTTCGTATTTGATCAAATGGTCTTTAAAAAGTCAGGATGTACTTGCATTTGTTGCAATACATTTAAATCGCTTTTAGTGACGACAAACATGACACATATACAAACTAGACTTGTCAGGATATGATAAAAGCATTAACTATTCTTCTTGGGAATATTTTTTTTTCGTTTCGGTGATACAGTCTATCGGCCAAGAATAGGCATTCCTATGGGTAACAACTGTGCACCTATCATAGCAGATTTATTTCTTTATTTCTACAAGTCACAATTCATGGCAAAAATTCAAAAGACCCTTCTTAAGAGCATTTAGTGAACATTTTAACAATACATATAGAAATTTAGACGATATTTTGTCTATAATTAATCATGAATTTTTTAAATTTAAAGATCATTCATCCTGCCGAACTTACTTTAAATAATTCCAATGGCAGCAGTGATCATACTCCCTTTCTTGATCTTGATATATCAATCATCAAAAAAGTTAAACACTTAAGTTTATGATAAAAGGGATGATTTCTCCTTCCCTATATTCAATTTTCCCAATCCCGATTGCGATGTTCCGTTAGCCCTTCTTCTGGAGCCTATATTTTACAACTTGTTCGATATGCAACAGTATGAAGTGATGCTTCTGACTTCAACGACCGAAATCTTTGCCTTACTGAAAAACTTCTAAATCGAGGTGTAGATATCATAAATTGATAAGAAACATTCTCTAAATTGTGTTATAAATACATTGACTTATTTGGTTCTACATGCAGGACTCTTATACAACAGGGGATTTCACATCCAGACTTCTATGGAAATATCATTTACGAAGCGCATAATTTCAAAAATTGTCCTTCCAAACTTATTAATTCGTTGAACAAACTTATTCATAAAGGATACAAGTACAGCATTGTTGTTAAATCTTCACTTCTGGTTTTTATTGGCAAATCTATTGATCAGCTTCTAAATGCTTTTCACCATAACTAAAATTTAAACATTTTTGTTTATATTGGCTATATTTGGCATTGCACAATATCATGTTCTTCTTTCATAATTGATAATGTTGTTATAGAGATCTATTTAGAAGTATTTCAATTGAAGTCCCATATGAAAGAAGGCTTGATATCATAGTCAACGGAAATTATGCCCTTAGCTGGCCGTCATAACTGCGAGCATTTGTCCGGACAGTACCCGTGTGTATTGTCTTCATGTTTTATGTACTTCATTGTAAGGGTACTCGCCTTGATAAGTGGGACATTTTTCTAGTTTTAATTTTACTGTGAATCTTTTTGTGTATTTATTTTTTATCCAGTCAGGACACATAGGGGAGGGTTTGTATCCAAGAAAATAAGTTTAACCCCACCGTAATTTTTGCGTCTGTCCCAAGTCAGGAATATGTTGGTCATTGGCTTGTCATTGTCTTCTTATTAAATTTTAGTTTCTTGATATTCGGGTTATTGGATGTGGTTTGTTTCAGTTGATTTATTCACTTTGTTACCATTTTGTGGATTATTTAGGGACTGCTATATGTCGTGAGGTTCCTCACTGTGTTGAGAACCGTAAGATGACCCCTAGATGCTTTGTTTTGGGTCGTTTTAAATTGTATATGGGATGTTGTCTCCTTGACACTTACCCCATTTCCTTTCTTTTTCATAGTCAATATTGTTTTATCTGTATCGAATACAACAAAATTCACATTGCAAAATTCAATTTAATATGAAAAGAAGTTCATCGACGAAATTGCGTTTATAGTTCTATTTCAAATAAAAAGTTAACACAAAGCTAAGCCGACAGCTTTTCGCGTTTAAAGGTACCATGAGTACTGCGGACACAATGGTACAGAATACTGGTTTGTCAAAATGGTATTGTAAATGCATTCTGGCATAACTGAATTACAATACTATTATTACTAATCAAATAAAAATAAATATAATTAAACGGCAAAAGCTGTACGTGTTGAAGATAAATATTTTCTCTTTGCTCTGAATATGACAGCAAGGTGCCGACAAAAGAAACATCACATATCGGCACCACATTATTCAATCAATCGAGTAATCGTCAAAATGAATGATCAGAATGCCATAGTTAAGAAAAGATGGGCCTGTCCCAGAACAACTTCTTTATGTAACCAACATTCCATCTTTATATTATCTTGACTGTAACAATTTCGTTTGTAAAAAAATGACAAGCGTTTTATATGCTGCACAGAAGTATTTTTATTACAAGGGTTACTTGATAATTTTGTGTAAGGTGACAGTTGCATTATTGTCCGCAAAAATAGTAAACGTCGCTTTTTCAATAAACATCATTCGCATTTTGATGATTTTGCACTACACGTTTTGTCATACATAAGATAATGCATTTTTTTTTAAAGATTGGCACACAATTTATGCCCTATTTACGATGAAAATATACTGTTTCCCGAAAGTCACTTTGATAATTAGTGGCATTTAGAAAGCGAAGTGATGTAACGGCCACAGTTTTGTTTATCCACACCCGAGGCGAAAAGAACGTTTTTTAACCGGATTTTCCATCGTAAAAATCCGGTTATTAAAATGGTCAAAATGGCTGGCGGTGGGAGGCGGGCGGGCGGCTGCCAAATGGATACATCATTTGTCCGGAGTAAATCTCCCACAGTATTTGAGACAGGAGGTCTTTATTTTGCAGATCAATTCATATATCAAAGGTGTGCATGGTAGTCTGTTTTTGAGTTTTGATAATTTAGGGAAAAAATATCAGTTGATGAACTTAGTCATTTTTACGTCAAATTTTTAACAATAGGATAACCCCTTTGTCCGGAGCAAATCTCCTACAGTATTTGAGACAGGAAGTTTTTACATATATCAAAGATGCGCATGATACTTTTACTTTTATTTTTGATAATTTATGCACCCCCCTCCCCCCCNCCCCCCAAAAAAAAAAACAAAAAA
Organism: Modiolus philippinarum; assembly: GCA_002080025.1. Classification (NCBI taxonomy): domain Eukaryota; kingdom Metazoa; phylum Mollusca; class Bivalvia; order Mytilida; family Modiolidae; genus Modiolus; species Modiolus philippinarum. Next base: position 23,577 of record MJUU01051170.1, on the reverse strand, counting down.
CAAAAACAGTTGTTGAACTTAGTCATTTTACGTCAAATGTCTCCCAACAGGATACCTCATTAGTCCAGAGCAAATCATCTACAGTTTTCAAGACAGAAAGTTTTCATTATGCATATTACTTGTATATATATCAAAGGTGTGTATTGTACTTTCATTTTGGTTTTTGATGAATAATGCCAAAATCACCAGTTGTTGTTTTTGGTCATTTTTAGGTCAAATATTTACCAATAGGGTGTCCCATTTGTCCAGAACAAATCTCCTACAGTTTAATAGACAGGAAGTTTTTATAAGGCAGATCATTTGTACCTGTATCAGAGGTGTGCACAGTACTTTTATTTTTCTTTTTTATTAAAATGCAAGTTGCTGAACTTTCAGAAATAGGCTGCTTTGGTTGAAGGTTTAACATTGAAAATTAATGAAAATTAAAAAGTACATTTCAAATATTCAGTGTCAACCCATGTGTAAGATATACTGTTCCATGTAAAAGAAAACCCGGTTTGCAGTCACATTGACAGCTTTCCTCTTTTTTCTGTTTAATCAAAGATCCTTATTACCCAAAATATTAGGATGAAATTGATTGCTATTAGAACAAAATCGGCCATTTGATTGATAACTGAAACCGTGCTAGACGAATTGGAAACGATAAAGGCGGCATGTATGTATGCTAAAATAGTTAAAGTAGAAGATATCGAAATCTTATTTATCAAATCATTTTTACCAAAAAGCAAAGTCCATTGTTATCGGTTCTTGCTAAAGACTACTTAAGCAAACATCATTCTTTTGATTTATTACAACGAACTAATGTTAGACCAGACTTTGAAAAAATAATCTTGGGTGAATATAACATTGATTTAAAAAACTCGTTAAAATAATTCGTTATGTTAAACTTATAAAAATGTTTTAAATATTTCACATTTAAAACAAAACAACGGCAGTAGAATACCGAAGGAACAAAGCACAAAATTACACAAATCAAAGTCCAGAGACAAGGCAAAAGCAAGAACACCAAAAGACGGAAGACCAAAGACACCACATGACCACAAAACACACAAGCATTACATATACAACACAAAAAACTAAAGCACTAACAGTGTGAACTCTCAAAAAACAAGAGTGACATCAGGTGCTCCGGAAGGGTACAGCGATGGAAACGTGCAACATTCCCAAAATAGCGCTCATCGTGTGAATCGTGTGCGTTCATCGTGTAGATCGTTTGCGTTCATCGTGTATATCGTGTGCGCTCATCGTGTATCGTGTAACGTATCGTGTAGCGTGCGTTTACTCGTTTCATATAAATTCCGTATATTATAGATAGGTTTATTCGTTTTTTGCAAAACACCGTTGTTGTTTATTTTTTTTTTTTCAACTCGAAATATACCTTTTTTTTACAACCTCCGATTTTACAAGAAGAAAATAGAAATATTTTTAGATTAAGTATCACGTCTGGCGTTTTTTTGTCACGAGACATTTATTGTTTAAGAACACAAACCTTAATTGTAATCAACTTCATTCAATGCTATATCAACCTGTTCAATATGGTAAAACAATAAAAGTCTAATCAGATTAACTTATTATATCTATGGTTAAATCATAGGCAGTTTAAGTATTGCAGACACCGGTATCATATAAAATAGAGAAAAACTGCCCCTTTCTTTATATTTATGGTTAAATTATATGACGTTTTAGTATTGCAGTCACCTGTATAAAGTGCCCTATCTTTTATATTTATGGTTAAATTCTATCAAGTTTTAGTATTGCGGACACCGGTATAACATAAAATAGAGAACAAGTGCCCCATTTTTAAAATTCATGGTTAAATTCTATCAAGTTATAGTATTGCGGATACAGATATAATTTGAAATAGAGAAAAAGAGCCCTATTTTTTCATATTTATGGGTAAATACTATAAAGTTATAGTACTGCGGACTCTGGTAAAATATTAAATAGAGAAAAGGTGCCCTATCCTTTATATTAATGGTTAAATTCTATCAAGTTATAGTATTGCGGACACAGGTATAATATAAAATAGAGAAAAAGTGCCCTAAGTTTTATATTTATGGTTAAATTCTATCAAGTTATAGTATTACAGACACAGGTATAATATAAAATAGAGAAAAAGTGCCCTTTCTTTTATATTTATGGTTAAATTCTATCATTTTATAGTATTGCGGACACCGGTATAATATAAAAAAGAGAAAAAGTGACCTATCTTTTATATTTAAGGTTAAATTCTATCAAGTAATAGTATTGCGGACACCTGTATAAGATAAAATAGAGAAAAAGTGCCCTGTCTTTAATATTTATGGTTAAATTCTATCAAGATATAGTTATGATATGAAATAGTGAAAAAGTGCCCTATCTTTTATATTCATGGTTAAATTCTATCAAGTTATAGTATTGTGGACACTGTTATGATATGAAATAAAGAAAAAAGTGCCACATCTTTTATATTTATGGTTAAATTCTATCAAGTTTTAGCATTGCGCACACCGGTATAATATGAAAAAGAGAAAAAGTGCCATTTCTCTATTATTTATGGTTAAATAATATTAAGTTTTAGTATTGCGGACACTGGTATAATATAAAATAGAGAAAAGGTACACTTTCTTTTATATTTATGGTTAAATTCTATCAAGTTATAGCAATTCCAACTCTGGTATAATATGAAATAGAGAAAATGTGCCTTTTCTTTAATATCTATACTTAAATTATAGAAAGTTTTAGTATTGTGGACACCAGTATAATATAAAATAGAGAAAAAATGCCCTATCTTTTATATTTATGGTTAAATTCTATCAAGTTATAGTATTACGGATACGGGTAAAATAGAAAATAGAGAAAAAATGCCCTATCTTTTAAATTTATGGGTAAATTCTATAAAGTTATAGTATTGCGGACACCGGTATAATATAAAACAAAGAAAAAATGCCCTATCTTTTATATTTATGGTTAAATTCTATCAAGTTATAGTATTGCGGACACAGGTATTATATAAAATAGAGAAAAGGTGCCCTATCTTTTATATTGATGGTTCAATTCTATCAACTTTTAGTTTCGTGGACACCAGTATAATATAAAATAGAGAAAAAGTGCCCTATCTTTTATTTTTATGGTTAAATTCTATCAAATTATAGTATTGCTCACACCGGTATTATATGAAATAAAGAAAAAGTGCCCGATCTTTTATATTTTTGGTTAAATTCTATCAAGTTATAGTATTGCGGACACCGGTATAATACAAAATAGAGAAAAGGTGCGCTTTCTTTTATATTTATGGTTAAATTCTATCAAGTTATAGTATTTCGGACTCCGGTATATTATGAAATAGAGAAAAAGTGCCCTTTCTTTAATATTTATACTTAAATTCTATCAAGTTTTAGTATTGTGGACACCGGTATAATATAAAATAGAGAAAAAGTGCCCTATCTTTATATTTACGGTTAAATTCTATCAAGTTATAGTATTACGGATACCGGTATAATAGAAAATAGAGAAAAAGTGCCCTATCTTATATATCTATGGTTAAATTCTATTAAGTTTTAGTATTCCAGACACAGGTATAATATAAAATAGAGAAAAAGTGCCCTATCTTTTATATTTATGGTTAAATTCTATCAAGTAATAGTATTGCAGACACCGGTATAAAATAAAATAAAGAAAAAGTGCCCTATCTTTTATATGTATGGTTAAATTCTATAAAGTTATAGTATTGCGGACACCGGTATAATATAAAATAGAGAAAAGGTGCCCTATCTTATATTTTTATGGTTAAATTCTATCAAGTTATAGTATTGCAGACACCGGTATTATATGAAATAGAGAAAAGGTGCCCTTTCTTTATATTTATGGTTAAATTCTATCAAGTTTTAGTATTGTGGACACCAGTATAATATGAAAAAGAGAAAAAGTGCCCTTTCTTTTTTATTTATGGTTAAATTATATTAAGTTTTGGTATTGTGGACACCGGTATAATATAAAATAGAGAAAAGGTGCGCATTCTTTTATATTTATGGTTAAATTCTATCAAGTTATACTATTTCGGACTCCGGTATAATATGAAATAAGTGCCCTTTCTTTAATATCTATAGTTAAATTATAGAAAGTTTTAGTATTGAGGACACCAGTATAATATAAAATAGAGAAAAAGTGCCCTATCTTTAATATTTATGGTTAAATTCTATCAAGTTATAGTATTGCGGATACCGGTATAATATAAAATAGAGACAAAGTGGCCTATTTATCAAATTTATGGGTACATTCTATAAAGTTATAGTATTGCGGACACCGGTATAATATAAAATAGAGAAAAGGTGACCTATCTTATATATTTATGGTTAAATTCTATCAAGTTTTAGTATTCCGGACACCAGTATAATATAAAATAGAGAACAAGTGCCCTATCTTTTATATTGATGGTTCAATTCTATCAAGTTATAGTTTTGCGGACACAGGTATGATATAAATTAGAGAAAAAGAGCCCTATATTTTATATTATTGTTAAATTCTATCAAGTTAAAGTATTGCGGACACCAGTATAATATGAAATAGAGAAAGGGTGCCCTTTTCTTTAATATCTATAGTTAAATTATAGAAAGTTTTAGTATCGCGGACACCGGTATAATATAAAATAGAGAAAAAGTGCCCTATCTTTTATATTCATGGTTAAATTCCATCAAGGTATAGTATTGCGGACACCGGTATAATATAAAAAAAGAGAAAAAGTGCCCTATTTTTACCAGCGTCACCAACGGTGACCGCAGGTCTAGGAGCCGCTCGACTCCGTCCGTCCGTCCGTCCGTCACGCTTTGGGGGTACCAGGTTTGTGTAATCTGAAACTCCGACACCTTGAACCCGATACTTTTGAAACTTTGCACAGTTGTTTTGGACACATTGAAAATGTGTACCTTCCCTTTTAGTGAGATTTGGAAAAAAAAATGTGGAATTTATCAATTGTTGAACTTAGTCATTTTTTCATCAAATTTTAACATTACGGTACTGAGTTTGTGTAATCTGAAACTCAGACATCTTATTCCTGATGCTTTTAAAACTTTGCACAGTTGTTCTGAACACATTGAAGATGTGCACCTCCCCTTTTAGTGAGAGGTGGATAAAAATTGTCGAATTTATGCGTTGTTGAATTTAATCATTTTTTCATTAAATTCATTAAGTTTTAACATTACAGTACTGAGTTTGTGAAATTTGAAACTCTGAATCCTTATATATGGTGCTTTTGAAACTTTACACAGTTGTTCTTAATACATTTAAGATGTGCACCTCTCTTTTTGGGCAGATTTGAAAAAAAAATGTTGAATTTATGCATTGCTGAACTTAGTCATTTTTCAGCATATTTTAACATTGCAGTGCCTGGTTTGTGTAATTTGAAAAATTAACATTTCTGACTAAATACCTTTGGAAGTTTTTACTGTTTTTTGAACACATTGGTGATGTGAACTTCCCCTTTAGGCCAGTTTTGATTTCAAGAAATGTCAAATTTATCTATTATTGAACTTGTACTTTATTCTATCATACTTTATCATCAAGGTACTCAATTTTTGTCCAGAGACGTTGCAGAGTTTTGAACGCATTGACCATGGGCAGCTATTCTTGAATTTTTGCATTGCTTTCATATGTTCCAAGTATGTGTTTATTTGAATTTCACCTTTGGTGACTTGATATGGACTATTTTCATTTTATGCTTTGTTCAACTTTGTACATTTAGTTTTGTTTTTTTTCTTCTTATTTTGTCTATTACAGTAATAGGGCATCTTCGCTAGCCAAGGGCTGTGATCAGTTTCTCTCCTCTTCACCCTTGGTGGATTGAACCACAATTTGTGAAAACATCAGTTTCAAATTATCTCCCTTTAAAGTAAGAGATTCAGTATGTTTATTGTAATAATAAATGATTATTTATTGCAACTTATAATACAACATTTCACAATATATTTGACTTCAAGGAAATAACCCTTCAAAAGTAAAGAAAGATAATTAAATCATGGAAATTTTGCAAAATAGAAAAATCACTAGAGGCCATATTTTGAGTTTTTTTTGGTTTTGATATATATTCAAAATCTGAATGTAAGTTATTTAATTGGCTGCAGTGAAGGTTAACTGCAACCAATCAAAGACGTGGATTTGAGACTACAGACATCCAGCTTGATCTGCCAAGGGTGAAGATGAGAGGAGCGGATCGTAACCCTTGGCTAGCGAAGATGGTAATAGGGTTGAACTTAATATAATCTCAATTATAACTTGCATTTGAAGAATTTTTGGTAATAAAGTAAATGAATACTTGTTTGAATTGGTAAACCTATACATGATACTCTGTTAGATTGCAAAAAAAAAGACACACTTTCTAAGTTGAACATGAGTGACGGTGACGCAGGTCCAGACATGTAATTGGTCTTGTTTATATTTATGGTTAAATTCTATCAAGTTTTAGTATTGCGGACACCAGTATAATATCAAATAGAGAAAAAGTGCCCTATCTTTTATATTTATGGTTAAATTCTATCAAATTATAGTATTGCGGATACCGGTATAATATGAAATAGAGAAAAAAGGCCCTATCTTTTATATTTATGGTTAAATTCTATCAAGTTTTCGTATTGTGGACTCTGGTATAAAATAAAATAGAGAAAATGTGCCCTTTGTTATACATTATGTTGAAATTATTAGAAAATTTTAGTACGTGTAAATCTAATTTAAAAGTAATTTTCTTAGGTTCATTACTACGGTATAAATCAGGACTTTTTTATTGAACGTAAATTATTTTTTGATTAAACATTGTTAATTAAATTTATGTATTTTTCTGACAAAATCACAACATTTTAAGTTTTTGTCGACCCTACTCTGGCATTGTTATGGCAAAAGTGGAGACAGTTCCGGGAGAAAGTTTGTAACACGCTATTTCATATGGAAAACTTTTCTTTTGTCAAAATTAACATTGGTTTTATCTTTATGTATCGCATTGTAAATACCCATTTTATCTAGAATATCTCGACTTTTATTGCACGCAGATATTTTTCATTTCGATTTCGTTTCATGAAAATATATAAGATTTTTTAACCGACGCGGTGCACGTTACACGGTACACGGTACACAATACACGGTACACGATACACGATTTAGAACTTTTTGTATCATTCATCGTGCGAATCGTGTGCGCTCAACGTGTGAACCGTGCGCGTTCATCGTGTGAATCGTGTGCATGTGGTAGGGAATGTTGAACGTTTCCATCGCTGTAAGCATGTCCTGCTCTGCACACAGCACCCGTCACACGGTCAGTGAAGCATATGTTTTGAAAAATTTGTTAGGTTACTGATTGGTTATTGTCATTTTCTAACCCTAAGACAAAACCAATTTAGAACCATGGTATGCGTTACTTCTCTAACCCTCAAACAGTACCAAGGTGAACTTTTGAAAAGCTTTGGTAATCACTTGGTATTCAAACATGGACAAATCGGTACCACAGACATCACTGACGAGGACAAAACTAAAATTTAACAAGACAACACAAAAAACTAAAGCAATGAGAGTGTGAACTCCCATAAAAACCGAGAGCGACATCAGGTGGTCCGGAAGGGTAAGCACAGCACCCGTCACACTATCAATGGGTCAATCCAGGGTAAAGTCAAAACCGGTAATGTCAAATCCGGGAAGGCGCCAATCTAGCTGAAAATGTCAGTTTTTATTTGTGACACTGACATTTCATATCTATCTATGATGTCGTGGTGACGGCCATAGAATTTCTGAAGAGACGAACGTAACAAAGGCTGAACATATCCCTGACTCAGCAGTTTTTGTGACAGTGCTTTTGCTCTTTCCACAAAGTCACTGTATGTACTGCACGCTCTACGGTAACGAATCAACTGTGAAATATACACTCCATATGCTGGGGATGCAGGTATATTGCTGCAGAGAAAGGGAAAGTTCACAATTGGAAAGTCAAAATCAACAGGTTTGTCATATAATCTAGATTTCAGACGTCCATGTTCGTCAATGAATAACAAAATGTCAAGGTATGAAGCAGAATCGGGTGTATCGGTTGTCTCTTTAATTTCAAGTTCATTGGGGTAGATACGATGTAGATATTCTTTAAATCTTGGGTTATTAAGAGAAAGTACATCGTCTATATATCTGAAGCTGAAATTAAAAGTCTGGGCTAGTTGTTTTTGTTTATGTTGTATCAGCCCTTGTAAAAACTTTGCAAAAAACGAAAAAAGGAAAAGGTCAGCTAAAAGTGGCGCACAATTTGTTCCCATAGGAATCCCTATTGTCTTTTGAAAAACACGGCCTCCACATTCAAAAAATTCAAGCATCTTAATCACGTCATTTTCACTGTATTTCTTGTTTGACTCAGTGTGGTTCTTTACAAAGTATGTTTTTTTCTTTTCCTATTACCAGATAGGAATACCTGCGTTCTCCGTTTTTGGTACAGAAACATTGATGTATAAGATCGGAAATTACTGTTTTAAGTTTATTATGGGGAAGAGTTGTATCAAGGGTAGAAAAATCAAAAATTGAATGCTATTGCAGTATGCGTGACGGTTTGAGGAGAGCTGTTCAAGGAGATCTTTGGGATTTTTAAGAATCCACATTTGATTCACGCCGCTCGTGGAATAGGCTTTTTCGCAGTAGCTTTTTAGACCATCTCTAACTGCAGTCAGTAAAGTGGTAAGGAGTTTGGATAGGGACTTAGTGGTGCATCTGGCAGATCCTGCAATGAATCTCTGTTTGTAGGGATTCTTGTGAAGCTTAGGCACCCAGTAAATATAAGGGAGATAACTGTTATGATGAATGATGCTAACACAGAAGTGTGATTTGTGATTATCTCGTCCCTTCATAATGTAGTTAGGGAATAAGTAGGATTGCCAGATGGAGTGTCAATACCCATCTCCTTAACAAGACAGTCTAAGTAGTGTTTCTTGCATACAAACACAATATTGTTGGAAGCTTTGTCTGCAGGTACTATGACGTATTTTTCTTGGAGGTCTGTCAATGTTTTAGCAACAAGAGGATCATCAAATATGCTAGGCGTTCTAGTTTTCATAGATGTTTTAAAGCGCCGGATACGATTCATGATTAATGACTTTATCGACCTAATCCAGTCTGACAATGTCTCCACATCTTCTTTTTCTTTCTTCGCCCACATTCTGGCATAGTCTTCAACTACATCCATCATAATTTTGAAGTTATACTTCCAGTTGGTGTGCTGGGGTTCACGGAATTTTTGACTTTTTGAAAAAATATCTCGTAATTTTTGGTTTCCAACGATATCTAGGTCACCCGTTATCACGTGTCCAACAGCACTATAGTTGAATGGGGAAGAGGAGCAAGTGCAATCAGGCGGTTTGGCTTTAAAGTCATCAATCTAGAAATCACGCAATACCCGTTTGTGGTTGAAAATAGTGGTTGCAATAGATTTAGTGTAGGAATAAGAGATAAGTGGAACAGATTGGTCTTTGAAGTAAGGAGGAATGTTAGATTTCACTGTTTTGATGTGCAGAATGTTGGAGAGATTAATGGCATCTAGGCCTTTGTAAGCAAACTGAATTTTAAGAAATGATCAACTGATTAAGTAACAAACCCGTGTAACATCGTCATCAAGTACCATCATCGATCATATTATTTGTAAAAATTAGAAAAAAAAATCAGGAGTCATTCCAACAGGCATCAGTGGCCATTTAATGATAATCTGTACGAGAAGGTCCAATATTAAACATCAAGTGAACTACTAAAAATATTGTAAGAATTATCTCGATGAAAATATTTTAAAAAGACATGTTAAGTTAGAAGATAAACTTCTCTATGTATGTCGGAAAATAGAGAATGCTTGGATAAATTAAGATTAATATTCCATGCCATGCTTGTCGATGCTGTACCTATTCGAGACATGAAAATCAGACAGCATACAGAACCCTGGGTGATATCAGATATTCTAGAGAGTATAAGAAAAAAAAGAGATAATCTTCTAAATGTCTATAATATGACCTTGTGTAATCGACATTCTAAACAGGTGCAAAGACATACGGGAATTGCTAAAAAACATTGCGGGTATCCAAGAAATTAAAAAAATAATAATAATAACTCCCCAAAAGTTATGCCAACATTTTAAATCCCTGGGTTACAGTTCAATTGAAAAAAAAAAGGTTCAAGTGTCGTTTTACACGTAGGCGGACAGGCATGCCACAACAAAATTGATGTAGCTAATATCTAACAAGGTTTTTTACTACAATGGCATCTTTTTGGTCGATAAATTTCCAACTGTTCCCGAAATATTTGATATTTAATTTCAATATATTTTTAACGTTTTAGCATAAAGTAGTTACAGACAATATCTTGTTTACTTTAAAACCATTCAGCGAGAAATATGTATACTAACAGTTAAAAAAAAGAAACTGTGCACTGATTCTAAATGTCATAAAAAGAATACCATATTAGAGTGACACATCTGATATTGAAACTTAAAGGTATGTTTTTGCAATTCATTGACCCAAAAATGAATAAATATTCACAGGGACAAGCAAGATGTCTTTTCAAAGATTTTAGGCAACTGTAATCCCACTCCTGGTAAAGCAAAAGACAGATTCCGTCGATCCAAATTTCCGCCTTTTTAGTACTATAAATCTACATTTGATGGAAATTCAACAGAAACATACGACACGTTTGCATTTGGGTGATTCAAGTTCTCAACAAAAATGCTTGAATTTGTGTTAAGCCCTAATTGTATTCACAGGTCAAATGTTAACCTCGTTATAAGACACGTACTTGTTGTTTTGGCTGATCCATTTGTCCTGATGCGAGTTTGAATGCAATTAAAGTTGGATGGTCTCAAAACTGGGCAGCATTCTTGGATGCCCGAAAACTACTGCGCATGTCAGGATGCCGGCAATGGAGGTGTTCACTTTATGTGATTATGAACGGAAACAGATTTTTTATGGATCCAAAAGTTATGGAATTGTTAAAACGTGTTCATTTGTACTGTTTCTTGTCTACATCCAACAAAAAACATTTACTGACCTTATTTTGCCATGTCCGGGAACCAAAGATCGAAATGCGCCAATTAGTACTTTTTTGACACTCTTGTTAGTTAGAGAAGATGTTACTTATTCGTGAAAAAATGTTTTCTGACTTTTTAAAGGTCAGAATAATCCTTTACACTGAAACAAAATGTCGAAAACATTTGGCTTTGACACTTAGGAAAGAAGTGCGAAAACAGGGAGATGTTTCGAAGGCCCGAAAAAAAATAATCAATAAAAATCCAGATACAAAATCAATATTTCTGTGTATGTGTTCAAGAATGACTATGTAAAATATCGTAACAATACTGAGTTTTATTAAGGCATACTGCCTTTTTACCATTACACAGCTTCTTTTTTCCTTTAGTATATTTAACGAGCTGAAAAATCTCAACTCCTCCAAGAGCACCGGAATATATTATATTCCAGCAAGGTTTATTAAAGATGGTGCAAAATACTTCCTTTTTGCAAGCAAGAATTAACATTATTGCAAAACATATATTTATAATTCCTAAACAATTTCAGAAACTTGTGTTTGCAGTCGTAAATATGAATATATCCACATCTTCCGTCTACCCTATCGTTACATTTTAAAGCAGCAGACTTAAAAAGCTGTTGCTTTGACGACCATGGATTGCCTGGCCTATTTTCTGTTTTCAACATAAGTGTTTGCCCTTTGGAGGCGTGAAAGGATGTGATGACAAATCATGCATCATTTGATGAACATGTTTGCTTCAGAAAAAGCAATTAGTTTGCGCTTCTTTTTACTTAACAACGAAATATGAGGGCAAAATCAGCATCAACATAGAAGGTCTAACCTCACTAAGTCATTGTTCACATTGATTTTGCATTGAACGGGGAATCGATTCTTTTTTATGTATCCAAGGGTATTTCACGATACATGGAACAATATTATATGTTTAATCATGCACATCCTTGCATAAAATTCACTGAAATATATCATAACTCTACCTCATATTCGTTTTATTTCCTAAGAACTGGTTCAAGTCTACCTTAGTTCCAATTGAATTAAAGATATTCGATTCATCCTTGATAATAATCGTCTTACCTTATAAGAATGACGATCAATACAAACATTATAGTTATTCGTTTGTTTCTTGATAGACTTTTTATTATGAAGCCACGAAGCCAATCATTCTGGAGTCGAAGTTATACCGATTGCTGCATAGCAAAATAATAAAGAAAAGGAAGCAAAAGAAATGGCGTACCTCGTTAATTATAGCAAATGAGAAAGGATAACAACGAAGTATAAAAAAGTAAACTGCATCCTCTTATATTCACAGAGCATACTTCACACATGTTACAAGCCAGTAAATTTATTAAGCCTTTGTGTGTCTTGTCTGTTTTCTAATTAGTTTACTTATGTCAATAGGAGTTTAGGATCGTGATTATTTCGCTGAACTTGATTACTCTTTATTTAGGGTGTGGGGTTTCCTCACCGTTGATTGAAGATCTTATGGTGGCTTTGAGTTGTTATTACTCCCTTTTGGGTCGTTGTCTCTTTGACACATTCCCCGTTTCCTTTTTTTTCTATAATAATCTTACTTCATAGTAAAAACCAACTTGTATCACAGTACGGATCGTAGTTCCAAATTACCCAAGAAGGTACTAATATCTATCAAAGCAGGTTTTATGATTGTTTGGGAGAGAATTTTTTGAGATGATAACGAAAATAAATTTGCCTAATAAAAAAGTCGGTATAATTGGTACCAGTTATGTGATAACGACTCAACCATGAGGCATAGACTCTTTTAGCACAAGGAATAATGTTTCCAATATTAGGAAACTGAAAATTTTGAAATTAAAGTTGTTCATTTATCATATAACATGAGTACTTCCAAATTTTAGATATTTGTTTAACCAGAAATATAGATTTAGTAGTTCATGTCATTTTTCTTTTCTTTAATTTGAGAGGATGTATTGATTGAATCTATTTAGCCAAATACTACAGTCATCAAGATCGTATTCGTAGATGAATGGAAAAAACATTATGTTTCAATATGTTATATTCTGAATTATTCCTTCAGTTAGATAAAAATAGACAGAATGAATAAATATGTGACATATGATTTTCCCTGAATTAATACTCTGTACAAGACGATATTGGACTTCACGCTTTCGGTTTGAATTCCCTTCCATATCTTTGAAATACATAAAAAAATTGAATCTTTGTTAAATATTATCTCGAAATAATGATACACAATAAAATAAATCAAACACCGCTTGACTAAATTACAAAACGGACGAAAATTATGGGAATAATATCTTCCGATGATGATGGACTTTACCAAGACAGGCACTACCTAATCCTGCCAAAAATATCGAATGAGATTTATCTTTTCTAATATACATACCTTTTTTATTCTTTGAAGAAAAATTGTATATCGTTTATCGAATAATTCCATTTTTCCGTGTTTTATTTTTTTTATTGTTGCCTCAGTTCCTTGTTTTTTTTTGTCTTTTTATGTAACTGCACAAATATTAAGCTAGACATTAGATACACTCAATTATCAACAATATTGACATTTATGACAAAAGTCCAAAAGTTGACAATTTTTTTTAATTACCAATGTTATTTTTTATTCCAATGATTGTGCTTCTCCCCATCAATAAAACAATTTTTGACATGATTAGAAATATATTGTTGCTTAGGTTTGTCTTTTTATTATTTTAATAGTAGAAGAACGGCATGTTCAAAGTTGTCACATCCATTCACAAAACATCTAAGAATTACGCCAGCCTACCGGATTCATACTTGAAAAAAAAAATATCCCGCTTAGTTTGTTTCTTCAGCAATTAGTTCAGTTATTCAGACTGAAATCTGACCTTTCGAATGATACAATTTTACATGTCATTGTATTTATAAATGTTGTGCTTACAGAGTTAATAATCGTGAACATCACATGATCTCTATAATGTCTCTAGAAAAAATGTAAAAACTATATGTTTTACAAATACATATGAACGCTTGAATGACACAACAAAACTTATGTTTGTATGTTTTTCACTAATCTAATTAAAGCTAGTCCTTACCTTGGTTTGACTTTTTATTTAGATCATATTGTTTATTTGTTCTTTATAATTTTTATGAACAAATAAAGGTATATTGAGTAAATGTGCATTGGACAAAACATTAAAAAAAACCAAAAAAAAAAAAGACAAAACAGAAAACACAAATACAAAATAAAAAAAAACAACAAAATAACAAAAAAAAACCAAACAAATAAACAAAAACAAAAGCAAGAAGCAAAAACAAAAAATCAAGATGCAAAAAAAATAACAAAAAGGACAAAACGCCACAGCAACAAACAAAAAACAAAGGAAATAAAACAACAAAAACCCCAAAACATTAAAATCAAAACAAACAAACAAACAAACAAACAAAAAATAAATAAAATAAAAACAAAAAAAAAAACCAAAATCCGAAAGCAAAACAAATTTCTGACAGACCTTTTGATTATGATGCTGTCACAAAGAATGACTCCTAAAGTCAACATTATACAAAATTATATAAATTAATCAGTATAGAATAAGGGAATAGAAAACACATAGGAATCATGTATCTTGTGAAGAATGGTACTTTGGAGAGAATAAGTTAACTTCGAAGTATGATAAAAATGAAATACATGAACACCACTTGACTTAATAAAACAAAAAAGACAAAAAAATATGACAATAATATCTCCCGATAGATTCAATCCATTTCTATATGCCCTTCGACGATTCTGACAGGCGTCACCGAGTCAAAGACTTACTAGTCTTACCCAGGGGTATTTGAAAGTTATTTTGTCTTATATATCTACCCGTGGTTGCTCTTTTCTTATCCTACTATCCCAAACAAGTAGTTGTTCATTTCAAAACTTGGCATCATGCTTTTGTATTATTAAGCCAAATGGCTGATTTTCAACAGACAATCGGGATTCCCATGGGAATTAACTTCGCGCCGCTTTTAGGTGATCTCTTTCTTTTCTCGTATGAGGCCAAGTTTTAACAAGGGCTAACACAGAAAAAAAAAAAAAAACAAAACAAAACAAAACAAAACAAAAACATTTAGCCCAGTCCTTTAATTGCAGCTTCTGCAACATAAACGATGTACTTTCTCTTAATAATCCAAATCTCAAGAAATGTTTACACCAGATATATTCCATTGAGCTTGAAATTAAAGAGACTACTTACACACCTACTTCAGCTTCGTACTTAGATCTGTTGATATACATTGATGAAGATAGACGTTTGAAATCTAAACTATATGACAAACGTGATCATTTTAACTTCCTAATTGTGAATTTTCCCTTTCTGAGTAGCAAAATACTTACCTCTCCAGCCTGTAGCGTGTACATTTCACAGTAGATTCGTTACTGTTGCCCATGTAGTTTATACAGTGATTTGTGAATAGAGGAAAAACACTGTCCAAAAAGTTGCTTGGTCAGGGATTTGTTCAGCCTTTGCTGCTATCATCTCTTCAGAAATTTTATGGCCATCACTATGATATCATTGAGAGATATGACGTGTCTGTGTCCCAAATGAAAACGTACATTTTCAGCTAGATTTCACGTCTTCCCGGATTTGACATGGAATAAAAAAGATGACAGGAAACACCTACAATGGCCGAAAAACATAGCCACATGCCACAAAGTAAATAGGAACTGCACAAGAAAAACCCACAATAAATTACAAATACCGGTTTTGACTCTACCGTGGATTGACTCACTGATAGTGTGACGGGTGCAGCTAGTGGAGCAGGACATGCTTACCCTTCCGGAGCACCTGATGTCACTCCCGGTTTTCATGGGAGTTCACACTGTGAGTGCCTTAGTTTTAGATTTCGTTTTTTTTTTTTTTATTTCCGTGCATTGTAGCTGTCTCACATCCTTGTTTTGTATTTGTTCTTATCTGTTGTCGTTTTTGCCTTGTCTTTGGATTTCGATTTTTTTGTAGTCTTCGCTAACCTTGTTCCTTCGGTATTCTACTGCCGTTGTTTCTGTCCAGACTTAGTAAGTCAAAGCATATTTTTTTTACTGAGACGATCATTTGGAAGAATTTCAAAGTTTTGTGCGTTTCAAACAACCGCTGTAAAATTATTTTTCAGTGGTCAATAATGGATAAGTTTCAAATCCAAATTTTCCCCTTTCCATTTAACCAAATGACAAATACAGCAATTTGAGCTTTCCAGTTTTTGATTCAATTCACATAGTTGATATAAAAAGAGGTAGGACTGTTCATCTTATGTTTAAGAAATAATTAACAGTTGTCATAAATATATATATTAGTATTACAAGGCCTGGCACTTTATGGCCAATATTTTAACACGAGTGACAAGTGAGGGTGCTAGCTTGTGGTAAAAAAAAGCTACATATATGGTTACTGTTAATTATTTCGATTCTGATAGGACACTCACAAGGTTCTGATTAGGAGAATTCGTCCTCGTAAACATGTATGAAACACCATTTTTCGCCGATAGTTGGTTTGTGACGTTGCAATAACTGATGTAAAACTATCTGTGACATAATTAAAAACTTCTATATAATAAGAACAAATAGAAATATCTATTTATTTTAATTTTAACCTTTTATTTGGCTATTCGCACAACTTTTTTGTCCTTTATATCACTGTAATAATAACAAAATGCAATGTGTCAGCAAATCTAGTATACCCTGTGTAAAATAAACGATCGATGAACGCCATTTTGTTCAGTTTATGCAACGCAACTGAAATAAAAACTACCTATCCAATGAAATCAAATTCTTGTTTATTTTGGATAATTTAATTAAAAAAAACAGAATTACACCAACAAAAAAATGTTTGAAATATAAAGGGAATGAAGAAACAAACAAAGATTTTATATTTCCGAGTCGGAGAAGATAATTAAAAAAAAACAAAAAAGATGAAGTTGGTACTAAAAGAAGCAAACAATAGTAGCTTATTCAGAGAAACATAAATTGTTGCAGCATCATTACTTTAGATGTCACACCTTAATACACAGGTGACATATTGTTTATTTGTAATTGACAAGTTTTTAGGCCTCATGAATAAGTCTAGGGTTCTGTGTAATGTACCAGTTTCCTCACTTAGGTATAATTTTTTTTCTACACAGCGCAAATGAATATTCTGTATTAAACTCTCTACTGTATGACTAAATGGTGAATGAAAGGATATGGAGTAAATGCACATGAGACAAAGTCTTTTTACAACATTCTAATAGTTTAAATGATGTGATAAACCAATCCTGAAATTAACTTCAAAGCATAGGGTTAGGGTAAGGGTTAGGGAAAAAAGTATTTTCAAGGGAGATAAGTAGAATTTCTAAAAATAGTTTGGATTAAAATATTAAATAAACCTACCACTTTTGGAGTGAAATCTACACTAGTAACAGGATTTATAAGGCACAACAAGTCTTTTCCACATTTTTGTGACAAATCAAGAAAATACCAGATATACCATAATCTGTAAACCAAAATGTATAAATATAATACTAAACTCAAAACCGTAGTCCAGTATTTTAGAAATATCTATATACAATCAAATATAATAATACATCGGCAAAAGAATACCGAAGAAAGCACGAGGAAAGGGGCAATTCTAAAATCATAATTCCAAAATCACAGCCATTCACAGCAACACGAATTGAGACAGTGTAGCAAAGACAAAACAAATAAACAAAAATGAACAAGAACGCTACAAAACTAAAGCGCTAGCAGTGTGAACCCCTATAAAAACTTAGCTATCATCAGGTGCTCCGGAATGATAAGCAAGATCTGCTTCACGCGTGGCACCCGTCACACTGCCGGTGAAAAGTCTGCTTTTGTCATAGTCGGTCTTAGTCAGTCCGGTTACAAACTCTGGATCTACCCAAAGAAATCTGTTCTCATTTGTGAAACAGAAACATTGTAATGGTCTGTCAAATCGTGGGGACGACCGTAAAACTTCTCTAGTGACAATTGCAACAGTGACTGAACATACCCTTGATGTTTATTTTTTTGAGACAGTTATTTCGTTCTGTTGACAAAATCGCTGTACAAACTACAGGCACGACAAAAGCAAATGAGTTGTGAAATGAACACGCAATATGCCGGAAAATTTGGAATATTACTGCTCAAAAATGGGATGTTCAATATTGGAAAGTCGAAATCATCACGCTTGTCGTAAAGTTTTGTTTTCAGACGTCCAGAGTTGTCAGTGTAGAGGTATAGGTCCAGGTATGATGCTGATGATGGTGTATCAGTGGTTTCTTTAATTTCGAGTTCACTATGACTAATTGATTTGTACGAAGTAAATCTAGGAACTGCATATTTACGTTTGTCTGTATTATAACTTACATGGAAATATTCCTGTTACATTCTAAACATGTTGTAACATTAAAACAGTTACAATCTAGACAAAAATACGACGTATTTCGTCTTCATAATTACTTTTGTAAAACCCATAAAATAATGGACGATAACTCTGTGTCAAGTTCAGACAAAAACGTATACATATATCGTCTGATCGTATATTGAAACCATACTGGTAAAATGTGTCAAGTGAACTATTTTGCCACTAAAACTTTATAATCAGCCTTTAAAAATATTGGCTTGGAATCACTGTGTATTTTACTCTATAAAATCTACTCGTACATCATTCATACTATGCCTAAATGCGATCTAAATGCAAGACGTCTGAGAATCTAGATTTTCTATCACCGGTAGTTTTCGTGTTTATTTGTGAAAGGAATTTTAAAAGAGATTGTTAATAAAGTAAAGAAACTTTTTTTTTGAAATTATAGATTTCCTTTGTTTGGGTTCTAGTGCTGCTGATGAGGAATAAATTTCCTAAATGACCATACAGCTCATTAAAATTATTGCAGTTGGAGTTGACATATTTGTTATGGTCTCATGTTCATTTACTCCATACCCTTTCATAATATATTACATTAAATGTCATAATGTCGGTGTCCAGGACAAGTATGAAAATTCAGTAGTGGCAAGTCAGACAATCAAATATATAAACATTGTGGAAAACACTACTTCACTGTTCTAAATCTTAGGTATATCTCCAAAGTCAGACAAAGAAAATCACAAGAGCTGCGAAAAATGAACTAACCAATAAACTGGCCAAAACACAAATGTGACCAAATGAATATTCAAAAGATAAGCTTCAAGTAAAATACGTCATTAGGATTTAACCTTTGAGAAAAATTACGTTTCAAAATAAAGTAAACCCACCCTCATTTAAGTGTTCATAATGTATTTTATTTTAAATGTATTTTATTTTAAATAGAACAAATTATAAATAAAAATACACAAAATAAACACTCTGCTATATATTGGTAAAGTAACATGATATACAATGCATTACTATTATCTAAATTTATGAAAATTCTAAAACCAAAGGATTAATTCTTTCCATCGTAGTTTTGTCCGTTGCTATATTTGATATTTCTGATTATTCGGATTTCGTTTGGTTTTAAGCATTTTAACATTTTTTGAAATTATGGATTTCCTTTGTTTTGGGTTCTAGTGCTGCTGATGAGGAATGAATTTCCGAAATGGCCATACAGCTCATTAAAATTATTGCAGTTTGAGGTAACATATGAGCTGTGGTCTCATGTTCATTTACTCCATATCCTTTCGTAAAATATGTATATGTTACTAGAGAGTGTGACAAACTAAACTACCGTGTTAACTGATAAAAACTGATAAAGTGTTTTGAATGTATTAAAATCAACACATTTAAAGGTGTTAAAACTTTCTCATTTCGAAATTTGTAGTACGAAATGAGGTTCTTTTGACTGAAATTTTCATCATTTCAGTTGTACACCTTACAAGAGAAAAAATATGACAATGAAAAACCTGTTTTCCACAAGCTTTTTTCTGTTCATTTTTTTATTTTTTTTTTAAATTTATATGTATATTGCTTTGAGAACAGAACTTAGAAATAACGAGATAACAAGGTTTTTATGTTGTATTTGATTAAGAGTAATGGTAATTGAAATATGTAGGTAAGAGCCCAACTCTCCAGTATCATATATTTGTTATAATATCTTATAAGGAAAGGTATAAGAACAAACTATATATATCCAATGGAAGAGTTAAAAGGTATTATATTACTGGCTGCAGTGAATCCAAACCACTGTTTTTTTAAACATTATTTAACCAAATTGGACAATAAGAGAAAGTTTCGCTTGATATATATTACTTTCCTTAGAATAACAAAATATTGTTTCATTTCTCCTATGTATATGCATGAAATAAAGTAAAAATTTTAAAAAAAGTTTATACCTACTATTAGTTATGTTATTTTTCTACATATTTGGTGGCAATTATCTTAGTGCAAATTAGCAATGCTTTGACCAAAATATGATAAATGAGAATTTTAAATTGCATTCTATCTACGTTAAAAAGGGAGATAATTTAATATTGGTACATGTTTTACACAAAGAAAAATTTCAAACTAGAAGAGAGCATTAATAATATTATTTACATAGGATTGTTTTCTTCTATCAGTGAAATTTGCAGGTTTTGGCAACAGAACTGTACAAAAAATTACAGTAGGATTATTTTGTCCATACAGTTCTACTGATAAGTGACAATTAAATTTAAACAATTAAGATAAGTTTCTATATAGTTGAGAACATGGCATCTTTGACTACACCTGGTTAATTTCATTAACTGAAACATTGTATTGCTGAAGATGACTCGAAATGATTATTTTTAACTCCTATGCAAATCAGATATAGTGGGTCTCTTATCATATTCTTTGGACATACGTCCCTCGAATGTAATAAGAGACCCATTATATATATTACTTACATAAACTATTTATCCTAGTAACCTTTAACAAGCTGGTAACTGAGTAATTATCTGGAATGCTGGAGTACAGTGAGATTATGTGAAGACGATGTAGCGGATCTCGGCGTTTTGAGTACCATGTAAAACTCGGTATGCTTGTTTCCATCCTACATTCCCAAATAGTCCAGAATATACGCTGTATGGGCACAGAAAATAGGAAAACCACTATTTGAGTGTTTCACATTTTCGTTTATGCCAAGTATTGTGTTTCATTATGTATGAACAAATATAACAAGAGACCTTCAAGATCTTGTCTTCATACCTTTGGGAAAGAGAAGGAATAGGCGGGTATGTTAAGGCTGCATCAACACATTTTTCGCGAGGGGAGGCAACTCTGTGCTTAAAATGAGGTCAAGCTGTCAATCAATCGGCGTCGATACCAATATTTTGAAAATTAAAACTTTATTAACCGCAGTCAATAAATTATCGAATAATTTTCCATGTTGGTTGTTGATACAGAACACACTTGCTGGTCTAAATTGTCAAATAAAGATATAAATGCCGTTGCCGCAATGTATAGATGCTCCGCCTTGTTGTCCATATATGGAAATCAATGTCGTGAAGAAGCTTGACTCGGACTGCATGAACACATGCGAGAGATGAACATTTGCAGTGTCAATTGTTGCTGTTTAATGAAGGTAAGTGCAGTTTGAATGTGAACAAACGCTGTGTAGCATATCCTAAGAAAGAAATCTACTGTTGGGTCCAAAAAANAAAAAAAAAAAAAAAAAAAAAACACGCAAGACGAGTCGGAAGTTGTACACAACGGTCACTGATCATGATCAGCTGATGTCAGTGATGATCCATGGCCATGCATACTCACGGATATGACAAGACAATAATGCTAATTATAAATGTGACACACAATGGAGACATGAAAAACACATTCGGGGTCCAACGCCCAGTCCAATTCTGTACCTAACTTATGCCCATAGCTATGTCCTCTGCCGTCTGGTGTGTGTATGGTTAGGGGTGGGGGGGGGGGG
>MJUU01051169.1:5066-17232 GCA_002080025.1 Modiolus philippinarum | reverse complement strand
CTGAAACGAACAATGCCGAAGAAAGTTACACTGTTAGGAATCTTTTTGAATTTTTTATATATATGTATACAGAATGAAATAAATTACAGTTTTCTTCATAGGTCAAGTCTGCATCGCCTTTCGTTAAAATATTTAATGTAATAGGTTTGTTTAACCAATTTAAACTATTTAAAAGATCATTTCTGATTTCTGTATATTTAGTACATTCGAAGAAGAAATGTTTATGGTCTTCGCATAAGGCTCCACACGAGCACGCAGGACTGGTTACTATGTTAACTTTGTGTAAATCAAAATTTAGAAATGAGGCTTCGCAACGTAGTTGGGTAAGAATAATATTGAGGTTTCTTGGACCATAGAGATAATGTTTCGGTACCTTATAAGTTTGTTGTTGGCCTTGGTTTATAGCAGCCTTAAATTTTCCTAAAGTCTCCGCATTTCTTGTAGACAATTCAAGGTTGTTCCAATCTCTCACGGTAGAGGGTATATAAGAGGTTCTAGTTAATGAAAGTCGACAAAAGGGAATAATCAAATCATCACCGTTTCTTAAGGGATAATTGGCAATGCTTTGAACGGTCGGGGGGACAAGTTCACGTAAGTAATAAGGGGCATAGCCACGTTGAATGTTGTAAAATAGTTGGATTTTACGTTTATATCTACGTCGTTCCAATGTTTCCCTGCCTGTTTCTGAATATAAATATGATCTTCGAGTAAAGGAAGGTAGGCCAGTAACAATTCTCGCCGCTTCACAATGAAGTTTTTCTAGTTTGTCTAGGTATACTGCACTGCAGTTATCCCACACTTCGCAAGCTTATTTATAATTTTCTACAATTTTTTTTGTAAGCCCCATTTTTGGCGGACCTTCGTTGTCTTTTCTATAGATCTCATTTTATAAAAACCATCTTTTTTTACAATGTGTATTCAAACATGTCTCCTTGTTTTTATTTCATTTAATTACTTTATTTTCCTTCCCTTTTTTCATTTAGTATCTTATTCTCATTGTTTGCAAATGGATGCGAGGGTGACTGCCGAGAAATACATTTGTTTATTTATGAAATGAAACATGACTATAGCTGTTTTATATCCAGTCTCTTAAGGCCTAATGGGTAACAGTTTAGAGGCCTATATGGCAGCTATTGGCATGTTTCACAGCAGTGCGAGAACTCTATGCCATATACAATACACAGAAAGACCTGATACATTTCTAAATATTTTTATAACAAACTTACGTAGCTCTTTCAATGTGTTCTCTTTTTCAGTTCTTCAGAGTTTAAATCCAAATATAAATGTTACATTCCTTCTTTATGTTCTGCATTTCATATTATTGATAGGAAATGTTGAAGTAAATCCTGGTCCTGAAAACGAGCTGTATACGTCATTTGCCTCGGAAACGGATGTAGCCGATAAGGCAATTTCTCTTTGTAACATAAATATTCGAAGTGTACGGAATAAAATAAACTTCCTACAAAATTTCGCAGAGGATTTTGACATTCTTATTCTAATTGAAAACTATATCCAATGATAGTAAGTAAGTAAGTAAGTAAATTTTATTAAATTAAAGACCAAACATTGATCTATCATCAATTAACAAAGGAATAACAGAACAAACAAACATACATACATAAGA
Organism: Modiolus philippinarum; assembly: GCA_002080025.1. Taxonomy (NCBI): domain Eukaryota; kingdom Metazoa; phylum Mollusca; class Bivalvia; order Mytilida; family Modiolidae; genus Modiolus; species Modiolus philippinarum. The sequence goes on along the minus strand of MJUU01051169.1, from coordinate 15,608 downwards.
ATAAGCTATAGTTATACATATGACATTATTATATAAAATTCACTGATACCTAAATGTTAAAATATTGATGTTCCAGCTGAAGAAAAAAGAGTTATCTATCTTAGACTGTTCAGTATATTTTATAAGTATTATAAACTATAACAGAAAATAAATTACATGTGCTACACGTTATTCAACTAGTTTTGTTTATATTTTTGATTTAAATTATACATTTTATTCACACCAGAAATGATCACTTTGGATATATCCATATCCCGACTAGTCAAAATAAACTTGAACTGATCATCTTTAGACATTGAAGAAAATGAAGGAACTATATCAATGATTTTGTTAAAAAGATCATTCCGCTCTCTTACCAATTTATCACAATTCATTAAAAAGTGAAATTCATCTTCAATATCTTTTTGACATAACTGACATATCCTTTGCTCAATAGGCAAGTTCAAATAGCGACCCTTTTCAATATTCAGATTACAGTTACTTATTCGAATTCTAGTATAATTTGATAAAACCTGTTTGTCAACATCTGAATGTAAATATTGCTCTTGTTTAAATTCTTTTTTAAACTTACGATAAGTCCTCAATTTATTCCCACCAACTGCTCTAACATCATTGAACAAAAGTGACTGCCAAGCCTTAAAATATCTATCCTGTAACTTTTTGAGAACAGCAGTAAGGGTTCTCTTGTTTGAGAAAGTTCCTTGATTTTCCCATATATGTCCAAAACCAATCAGATTTAATAACATCTTGATCTTACTAAATAGGCTATCCTTCAACATTAAGTTAGCCTTATATGCATGTGAAATCAAATCATTATCTTTGGCCTTCAAAACATGCAGCCAATATTCAATACTAGATTTAAGTGCAAGTATAGACAAAGGAATGATATGATTGAATTAGAATCTTTTCCACAAACTTTTTGCGCAAGGACCGCGGGTTTGCCTCTGGCGGAGGACTTCTGATCTATTCAAAACACGACATTGGAATATTCAGACAATCAGTTCTAGAAAATGACTCTGATGAAACGATTTGGGCAAAAATATGCGCAAAAGGTCAGTCGTTTCTATTGTGTAATACATACCGACCACAGTGGACTGACACTGATTATTGGACACGCTTGAAGCATTCAATCGAGATGGCCTTACAATTAAACGAAAATATCGTGCTCTCCGGTGATCTAAACTCGGATTTATTTTGCTTAAACAATAACAAACTTATTGACCTCATCAACGGTTACAACCTTACAAATGTTATAAACACAGCTACTAGAGTAACAGAACATAGTAACACTTTACTAGATCCGATAATAATTAGCGACTCTTTGAATTCTCTTGATTCCGATGTTCTTGCATTACCCCCAGAAATAAGTGACCATGATGCAGCTATCGCATTTATTGAGTGCCCATTAAAAATTCCGAAGTCATATACCAGGGACATATGGCAGTATGACAAAATGGACGTCACTCTATTTTGGAATCTTTTAGATGAAACCAATTGGGATCAGATATTCCGTGAAATGACTGATGTAGACGAAATGTGTCTCGAATTTAATAAAACATTTATGGAAATAGTAAAAGAATGTATACCGTCAAAAACTATTAACGTACGTAGTAAGGACAAACCGTGGTTTAACAATCTTATAAGAAAGGAAATACGAATTAGGGATCGAATTCGAAAAAAAGTCTTAAGATTTAATAGGGCGTCTGATATAGATAAATATAAAAAGCAACGAAACAAAGTCAACAACATGAAAAAATGGGCCAGAGAAAATTTCGAGCAAAACATAGATAATTTCTTACTAGACAGTGCACCAAACTCAAAAACTTATTGGAAAACAATGAAAATGCTGATCAAGTCTAATAAAGGTAGCAACTGTATTCCACCGCTAAATAATTCAATAGAGGATCCGTCTCTTAACAATATAGTCTACGACGATACTGACAAATGTGAACTTTTAAACAGATATTTCTGTAAGGTATCGTCGGTAGAAGATGAAAATGTGTCTCTTCCTATTTTCGAATCCAAAACAAATGCTGTTATCGGTCATATCAATATAACGGAAACTGAAGTGATCGATATCATCAAAACTTTGGATCCAAAAAAGGCCACGGGACCAGACAAGATCAGCCATAGAATGCTTAAAATAAACCCTGAAAAGTCAGCATATCCTCTTAAACTTATTTTTAATCAATCCTTACAACAAAGTAAATATCCATCTATATGGAAAAGTGCAAATGTTATTCCGATATATAAAAAAGGTGACTCATCGCTGCCGTCAAATTATCGGCCTATTTCTTTAATAAGTTGTGTAGGCAAAATAATGGAACGAATTGTCTACAAATATGTATACAACCATATAGTATCTAACAATCTTCTGTACGAGTATCAATCAGGCTTTCTTCCTAAGCATTCTACAGTTCATCAGATTATAGAACTTTACAATTCTATATTAAATTCTCTCGAGAAAAAAGAATATAACTGTTTTGTTTTTTGCGATTTTTCTAAAGCCTTTGATAAGGTATGGCATAGAGGTCTAACACACAAATTAAATTCCTATGGAATTAAAAGTAATCTGCTAAATTGGTTTAAAAATTATCTAGAAAATAGAAATCAAAAAGTTATAAATAAGTCTGCATCGTCTACTGCTTCACACATTTCAGCAGGGGTACCCCAAGGTTCAGTACTAGGACCTCTTTTATTCCTTATTTATATAAACGATATTGGTGAAAATCTTGTTTCACTTAGCAGACTGTTTGCTGATGACACCTCTATCGGCTACTCCAACTCAAGTCTAGTAGAAATCCAGCGTGTCATAAACCGTGATCTTATAGAGCTTAGTAATTGGTCAAAAAAATGGTTGATGTCCTTTAACCCCGAAAAAACTGAAATAATGCTTTTTACGAATATGGAATTAATCGATAATCCTAATCTTATGTTTGATGGTAATGTTATTCCATTAACAGATACCCACAAGCATCTTGGCGTTACCTTTTCTAGTGATGGGAAATGGAACACCCACGTTGAAAACATTGTTAAAAATATATCAAAACATCTGGGTTCGTTGCGTAAACTTAAATTAAAAATGAATAGACGAAATATAGAAAAACTTTATTTAGTTTATATTCGTCCATTATTCGAATAAAACTGGTTCACAGGGAGTTTCTTGAAATCCCATAATGGCTAGCTAGAACAAAAATTTTGGTTCAGTTACTAAAAATGGTTTAACTTGAAAGAATTTTAAAAGCATGGCTGTGACATAATAGAAAATAAAAAAGTTATCAGGAACTTCCAGTAATTTACTCGGGGAGGAAGGGGGGGGGGGGCAAATGTTAATTATGTTACCCCGGCTGGTGATGATCTTGGATTGGATGCAAAGCTTGCATGCTGGACACTTATTTACCAGTGAAATCTTGAGGTTAAGTTTGGTTCCCTAATGCAGAACGGCATTTCCAATGTCAATGTGTCAGGTGTGAGAATATTAGTTTAGAATGCACTCTGTTAATAGCTAGACTAACACTGATTAATTATATGTTGCATGCATTGATGAAATGAAATGTATCTTTGCTATTTTTACAAATTACAGGAATCCTTTGCCTATACAAAATCCTTTTTCGATGCCATTCGATGTCATGCCGATAGATTTACACTCCCAGTCCTTGTCGGAAACAAAGTTGACCTTGAAAAAGACAGAACAGTCAGTGCACTTGTAGCTGAGGTAAAAACATAGAGAGCAGTCAGTGTCGGCAATTGTAGCCGAGGTAAGAAACAGAGAGACCAGTCAGTGTCGGCACTTGTAGCTGAGGTAAGAAACAGAGAGAACAGTCAATGCACTTGTAGCCGAGGTAAGGAACAGAAAGAGAGCAGTCAGTGCACTTGTAGCTGAGATAAGAAATAGAGAGAGCAGTTAGTGCACTTTTAGCTGAGGTGAGAAACAGAGGGAACAGTCAATGCACTTGTAGCTGAAGTAAGAAACAGAGAGAACAGTCAATGCACTTGTAGCTGAGGTAAGGAGCAGAAAGAATAGTCAATGCATTTGTAGCTGAGGTAAGGAGCAGCGAGAACAGTCAATGCACTTGTTGCTGAAATAAGAAACATAGAGAGTAGTCAATGCACTTGTAGCTGAGATAAGGAACAGAGAACAGTCAATGCACTTGTGGCTGCGACAAGAAACAGAGAGAACAGTCAATGCACTTGTGGCTGAGGTAAGAAACAAAGAGAACAGTCAATGCAATTGTAGCTGAGGTAAGAAACAGAGAGAACAGTCAATGCACTTGTAGCTGAGGTAAGGAACAGAAAGAGAGCAGTCAGTGCACTTGTAGCTGAGATAAGAAACAGAGAGAGCAGTTAGTGCACTTTTAGCTGAAGTAAGAAACAGAGAGAACAGTCAATGCACTTGTAGCTGTGGTAAGGAGCAGAAAGAACAGTCAATGCACTTGTAGCTGAAGTAAGAAACATAGAGAGTAGTCAATGCACTTGTAGCTGAGATAAGGAACAGAGAGAACAGTCAATGTACTTGTGGCTGCGGTAAAAAACAGAGAGAACAGTCAATTCACTTGTGGCTGAGGTAAGAAATAGAGAGAACAGTCAATGCAATTGTAGCTGAGGTAAGAAGCAGAGAGAACAGTCAATGCACTTGTAGCTGAGGTAAGAAACAGAGAGAACAGTCAATGCACTTGTAGCTGAGGTAAGGAGTAGAGAGAACACTCAATACACTTGTAGCTGAGGTAAGGAGCAGAGAGAACAGTCAATGCACTTGTGGCTGAAGTAAGAAACATAGAGAGTAGTCAATGCACTTGTAGCTGAAGTAAGGAACAGAGAGAACAGTCAATGCACTTGTAGCTGAGGTAAGGAGCAGAGGGAACATTCAATACATTTGTAGCTGAGGTAAGGAGCAGAGAACAGTCAATGCATTTGTAGCTGAGGTAAGAAACAGAGAGAGCAGTCGGTGCACTTGTAGTTGAGATAAGAAACAGAAATAGCAGTCAGTGCTCTTGTAGCTGAGATAAGAAACAGGGAGAGCAGTCAGTGCACTTGTAGCTGAGGTAAGAAACAGAAAGAGCAGTCAGGGCACTTGTAGCTGAGATAAGAAACAGAAAGAGCAGTCTGTGCACTTTTAACTGAGATAAGAAACAGAGGGAACAGTAAGTGCACTTGAAGCTGAGGTAATTAGCAGAGAAAACAGTAAGTGCACTTGTAGCTGATGTAAGAAGTAGATAAAACAGTCAATGCTTTTGTAGCTGAGATAAGAAGCAGATAAAACAGTCAGTGATTTTGTAGCTGAGGTAAGAAACAGAGAGAACAGTAAGTGCACTTGTAGCTGAGGTAAGGAGCAGAGAGAGCAGTCAGTGCACTTGTAGCTGAGGTAAGGAACAGAGTCGACAATTTTGTCGGTGGTTTCCAACTGATTTGTCTTTTTGTCTCATGGACTTCGGCTCTTGACCACTCTGTTTGCTAATTTTATTATTTTGTTATCGATAGTCGAACAGAGAGAGCAGTCATTGTACGTTTTGCTGAGGTAAAAGGAAATAAATCAATGACCGTAACTACCCATGACTAATTATATCATCTGATTTCGTGCTCCTTTTATTTTTTAATATGCAAGTGAAAGGTACTTACAAAAAAGAAACTTACATGTAATTCAAATATTGTTTATGCGACTAAAATTCTTATGAACATCAGCTGCTACGATGAAGTAAAGTATTACTTTTTAAAACTTCACAAGACTTGCTCCAGACTTGAGAAGATCAATGGATGTGGAATAAATGAACATGACACAAAGTCACTACAAATACCAGTGTTTTTATTGTTCTTCACCTTGAGGTCACCATGAGGTCTTCAACAATTAGCTTTGTTCATACCTCATAGTAAGTTCAAGACGGCCCATTAAGTTTAACTGGGAAAGTGTGAACTTCAAATATATAAACTTCAGAGGAAGAAACACGGGAAGAAACACTTTTCTCGAGATTCACATTTGATAGCAAACATTTTTTTCTAAGGCCCCGAGCAAGTCACTGGGACGTATGTAGACAAATCCGGTGTTTAGTCTAGTATTTGATGATTAAATTTTCTGATTGCAGGACTTTGCAAAAGAACTCAACATCCCCTACATTGAGACGAGCGCAAAAGATGGAAGTTGTGTAAATGAACTATTTGACACTGTACTAACGGATATTGTTAGACCTAGTGATGATGTAATTGCAAGAAAATGGAATCCACTGAAGTTGCCTAATGGGTGTACAAAATGCACATGTGCAATAACTTAAGATCAAATATATATAACAAAAGAGAAAAAAAAACAAAGAGAAACCCTTTGCATATAAAAGTCCAATTAAATGTTTTAACATTTTTAATTCATATTTTAAATTCTCCAGATACATTAGTCTCTGATATCTATAAGAACTTAAAAGACAGTAATGCATGGACCTTGAATGTCAATAATTTGCTAAATAATTTTAAGATTTAGCCACTTGATTGTCAATCAAAATCACATTAAATCTTACATAAAAAGCTACATGACCAAAATATGCAAAATATGCATAGCTCTTTAACAACATGTAGAAAACTTGTATTCTTCCGTAAAGTATATACCCCTTTTAAAAGACCTGCTTATCTTGAGCTTTGTAAATCAAAACAAGACAGATCTATCCTCAGTAAATTTCGCCTAAGTGCACACAAACTAGCCATAGAAAAAGGCCGATATAATAATACTGAAAGGAATAATCGTCTTTGTATTTCATGTAACAGTGGTGATGTTGAGGATGAATACCATTTTTTCTCAACATGCACCCATTATTCAACACAAAGAAAATTATTCATAGAAAAACTAAAAAATACACTGATAAATCTTATCCAAACTATCATTTAACTATGAGTGAAATCTCATATTCGCTTAATAGCAATTCATATAATTTACTTAAATTAACAATAAAATTTATGTCAGAATGTTGGCAACTTAGAATAAATTCATAATGCAGTAACTCCAAATATTTAAAACCACTGTCACATCATGACATTCATTCAAATTAGCTTACATATGATATGTTCATTCGATTTTTTACGCTATTGATATTGTTTGTTTTCATCATGCCATAACCATTTACTGTAAATGTGTTTGCGCAATAAATATTGTCTATTGTCTATAACATAAAAAGTAGTCTTCCAAATCCATAATTTTGATAATACAACAAATGTAAAGTATTTTCTGAGGTCTTCAGATGACTTGTTTCGACAACTTATGTCTCTTCAATATAAATAAAATTTATCTGTGCGCTCACCAAAGCTATGTCCCTTTAACATGGTACTGATTAGGGGTCTAGAAAGGGCAAAATATATGTATACAAGTTGGTTGTGATTTTGTAAATTCAAATTCTATAATTCAAATGTTGATCTTGTATGAAAAAATAGCCACATCTCTATACAGCCCTTTTCAAAAAGTGTTGTTATCTTTTCCTGGATTTTAACTCTTCAGTCAAATGGAGATACAAACACTCTCCGCTTCCGGTTATCACTTGTACGGTTGGCTAATAATACACAACTTAATCACTAAATACATTTTAATTTTAACGAAATTAGTGTAGTGTCACAGTGAACAATGAATAAATAATATAATATGAACAGTGTTATGAACTGTGTTCAGCATGAACAACACTTACCGCGGAACTGTTTCATTGTATTTAAATGCCGAACCGGAGAGCAGACCAAATGATTTTTTGAAAAGGCCTATTACCACCCTGCGCGTTTTTCTCTATTTAGTATCAACAAGGACCGAACTAGAACATATAAAATAGAACTTACCAGATTGTCGGAGTTCTGATGTTCAAACATGTTGTCGACCAATCAAATTCAAAGACAGATGCAAGACAAATGTAGACAACAGGACAAACAGACATAAAACAAAGAAACAGACCTGCACAAGAACACCAGAAAACTAAAGCATTTTCAATGTGAATACATTAAGGTTTACTTACCGTCCCAAGACATGTACTTTAAAAAAGACGTGCATGAGACCAGACATAACGTCACTTTTATCTGCACAAAGCAAAGCTTAAGAACAAAGTTGGCAGCTGTTTATGTGACATTAATAAACATTTGTTCAATACTAAACTACTGTACACATTTAAGAGAGAGAGTTTTGAAACATGGCGCAGTTATAATTGTTCAACAAAGAGCTTGAATACCTTAGCTACAGAAAGAGAGCGATTGGAAAAGTTAAACTTACACCACTTGCATTCTTTACAAAAAGAGGAGACGTGACTTACAACAGTATTATTATACGCACTACAACCATCCCCATTCAGCTCAATATCAGACAGGAAAACTAAAGGTCATAGCATGAAACTTTTTTCAAAATAGATCTGATCGCAGTTGGTAAGGTTCAGATACTGTTAAACCAGAAGATACACTTTTGATAAAAGACACACTGGCTGTCGAATCAAGCAAATCAAGGGTGTGAAATACAAAATTGAAGAATCCCCTCTTATGGGTGGTTATCATCTGTAATGGATATCTGTTATAGCTGTCATCCCCTCTTGTCAATGGCCTTTCTTATGACTGTTATCTAATCTTATGGTTGTCGTCTCTTATTGCTGTCATCTCCCCTTATGGCAGTCATCCCCCTTATGGCTTTTATCTTCTCCTGTGGCTGTTATCTTCTCTAATATTTGTCATTCCTTATGACTCATCTACTCTTATTGCTGTCATTTCTTACGAAATTTATCTTCTTTTGTGACTTTCATCTCCACATACGGCTGTCATCTCCTCTAATGGTTGTCATCTCCTCTTATGACTGTCATCTCCTCTAATGATGACTGTCATCTCCTTTTATGGCTGTCATCTCCTCTAATGGTTGTCATCTCCCCTTATGGTTGTCATCTTCTCTTACCCCTTATGGTTGTCATCTCACCTTATGGTTGTCATCTCCTCTTATGGCTGTCATCTCCTGTTATGGCTGTCATTTCCTCTTATGGTTGTCATCTCCTCTTATGATTGTCATTTCCTCTTATGGCTGTCATTTCCTCTTATGGTTGTCATCTCCTTTTAAGGCTGTCATTTCCTCTTATGTCTGTTATCTCCTCTTATTGCTGTCATTTCCTCTTATGGCTGTTATTTCCTCTTATGGCTGTTATCTCCTCTTATGGCTGTCATCTGCTCTTATGGTTGTTATCTCCTCTTATGGCTGTCATTTCCTTTTCTGGTTGTCATTTCCTCTTATGGTTGTCATCTCCTCTTATGGTTGTCATCTCCTCTTCTGGCTGTTATCTCCTCTTATGACTGTTATCTCCTTTTATGGCTGTCATATCCTCTTATGGCTGTCATCTTCTCTTATGGCTGTCATCTCCTCTTATGACTGTTATCTCCTCTTATGACTGGTAACTACTCTTATGACTGTTATCTCCTCTTATCGCTGTCATTTCCTCTTATGACTGTTTTCTCCTCTTATGGCCGTCATCTCCTCTTATTGCTGTCATCTCCTCTTTTGGCTGTGATCTCCTCTTATGACTGTTATCTACTTTTATGACTGTTATCTCCTCTTAGGACTGTCATCTCCTCTTCTGACTGTCATTTCCTCCTCTGACTGTTATCTCCTCTTGTGGCTGTCATTTCCTCTTATGTCTGTTATCTCTTTTTATGACTGTTATTTCCTCTTATGGCTGTCATTTCCTCTTATGGCTGTCATCTCCTTTTATGGCTGTCATCTCCTCTTATGGCTGTTATCTCCTCTTATGGCTGTCATTTTCCTTTATGGCTGTCATTTCCTCTTATGACTGTTTTCACCTCTTATGACTGTTATCTCCTCTTATGGATGTCAATCCTCTTATGACTGTTATCTCCTCTTATGGTTGTCATCTCCTCTTATTGCTGTCATCTCCTCTTTTGGCTGTCATTTCCTCTAATGACTGTCATCTCCTCTTATGACTGTTATCTCCTCTTATGACTGTCATCTCCTCTTATGACTGTTATCTCCTCTTATGACTGTTATCTCCTCTTATGACTGTTATCTCCTCTTATGGTTGTCATCTCCTCTTATGGTTGTCATCTCCTCTTATGGCTGTCATCTCCTCTTATGGCTGTCATCTCCTCTTATGACTTTTATCTACTCTTATGGCTGTCATCTCCTCTTATGACTGTCATTTCCTCTTATGGCTGTCATCTCCTCGTATGACTGTTATCTCCTCTTATGACTGTTATGTCCTTTTATGACCGTCATCTCTTATGGCTGTCATTTCCTCTTATGTCTGTTATCTCCTCTTATGACTGTCATTTCCTCTTATGGTTGTCATCTCTTCTTATGGCTGTCATTTCCTCTTATGGCTGTCAGTAGTATAACGCGTTACCTCAGACCACTTTTGTCGAGGTGCCCCATTGTGCATTCTTTGTAAAATATTTTCATTTTCCCTCAATTTTCCTTAAAATATGCAAATTAGTTCAGGAGGGACTTTTTGTGCTAATATAGAGGGCGCTGTAATCGTTATTGGACCTTTGACCTTTTATAGAGGGCGCTGCAAGTATTGACGAGGTGCTAAGTGCCTCGCCTTTGGCTTT
>MJUU01051168.1:1355-13113 GCA_002080025.1 Modiolus philippinarum | reverse complement strand
TGTATATTCCATGAAGAAATAGATAAAGTATTTTTTCTCACCATCTCTTATTGTTTGTAAAATATCATAGTCTAAGGACAATCAGTTTAAAATGCTATTCATATTACACATATAGAGTGAGATAACTCTAGTATACTAAATTATAGTTGTATGTACATGTAGAGAACAATAACTCTAATTTACTTAACACACATTAAAGAAATAAAGTCTGGATTCAGTAATTTTGCTTGTAACCCACAAACATTCAAACAACAAATATCAAGTTTATTACTAATACATTTTTTGGTCAGTCAATGGAGCTTCCTCCCGATCCCGCCTGTCTTAACTGAATCTAACATGACGCTCAACACCCTGATTTCTGTAGTTTGTCTCACCATCACGGCCCGTTCGATTTCGTTCGACATCCGGAATATAATGCTTGCCATCCACAACCAGTTTGTCAACAACTATGTTTGCTCTTCTACCCTGATCACGAAATTGTTTCATAACTGGGACTAGTTCCCTGCGCCGGTTGTTTATTTCCTAGGGAAACTGCTGGTAGATTTTTTGTGGTTTATCCCTCAATTATGTCGCCGCTGTTCTCAACACCTTATCCTTGTCTTGAAAATGAACAAAGCGAGCGATGATGCCTCTAGGACGTCGATCATTGCGTTTTTTAAGACGATGTACGTTTTGGAATGCAATGTCATCAGTGATTTCTAACTCTCTATTAAGACAAGCTCAGTGTCTTCCTTCACAGACGGATCTCCAGTTTGAGTTTCATCAATGTTTTCAAAAATTAAATTGTATTTTATCGACCTCATTTGCTGATCAATTATTGTCTCTTGTAGGTCATTTGTATGACGTTCTAGGTCTGAGATTCTATGATGAAGGTTAGCTTTATCATTGTTATTGTCAGAGAGCATTTTATCATGGTGTTCAACGNAGTGTGTGAGTGATAGGTTGTATTGTATTTTGTCTTGTATTATATTGTCTTGTCTTTATATGTCGAGGAGAGCAACTTTGTAGCCTTCGGGCTGTTTGTAATCCTCATTAAATAAATAAAGCATTAAATTAAGGAACATTGTGTTAAAATTTCAGAAGGATTGATCACACGACAACGATAACGACGACCACGACAGCACCATACCATTATACGACCAGAATTTTTTTGCGGTCGTATAAACATGACTAAGTTCAACAATGTATATTTTTGACAAAAATGAACCAAAATGAAAATCATTACCACATGCATATCTTCAATATAGGTACAAATGATCTGCAAAATAAAAACTTCCTGGCATTAAAACTGTAGGAGTTGCGCGGACAAACTATGTACCGTCTATGAAAAATCACCAAAAGCCAAAAATGACTTAAGTTCAACAATGTATAATTTTGACAAATATGCACCAAAATCAAAATTTTCTAGCATAAAAACTATAGGAGTTGCGCGGACAAACCATGTACCCCCAGCCCCCCAACCACCCCTCGGACAGATGGACGGACAGGGGTAAAACAATATGCCCCCGACTTATTGTCGCAGGGGCATAAAAAAACTTAACCTGGTCACTGGACCATGAACTTGTGAGGTAAAGGTCAAAAGCCACAAGGCAAACGTACTAACCAAGACCATATCATTAACCTATAGCTTGTAGTTATATTGATAAGGCCAAAAAGAAAAATATGTGTGTTTACTGTAGTCTGCTGAAAAAAATAGGGTCGGTAGGTCGGGATTCTTTTTTTTTTTTTTTTCAGGCATCGTCTCCAAAATCCGGAAAAATTTCGGGTCATTCCCTAGTCCGTTCCGAAATAAATACTACAAACAGGAAGTCCCGCCATTTGCATACACCGATTGCGCATTTGCGGGATCGCTCATTATTTTAGCAAAACAAGGAGTAATCTGGTACAAAACTGGTTCCAAGACGCTGATAGACGAAGATAGTAATTTCTTCATTTCCATTCAAGTTTCGTTTTTTGTGGGTTGGAAATGTTCCTCGTGGATTTCTTTGTTAGTTGAAAACGAGTTTTTACCAATATGTTGAATAACAACGCAAGATTCGTTGGTAGAAAATATCAGTCCCTTGCTCCAACGTTGGATGATGTCATTTTTCCTCCGGTTGACCCCAGATGACCTCGTCTAAATGACGAGTCAAATCCGGATTGGAAAAGATGTGCAACCCATGTATTGTGTTTTGGAAGAAACTTGGCATATTTCTTGATTTTTATCTATTTGAATGTCTTTTGAACCAAATAAAAAGTTTTAAAATGTCTATTTGATTAACTTTCCGTACCAGCGGGAGCATGTTACCAGATAAACTTGCCAATTTACAGAGGCCTGTATCAAAAGAGGGTCGGTTGATAACAACGTTGAACTTTTTTTATGAGAATCAATAAAAAGTTCTAGGGTCGGCATCGAAAAAATAGGGTCGGTCGGACTACCGTAAACACACATATTTTTTTTTGGCCTAAATGGACTTGAATTAAAACCAGAGGCTCCCAGGAGCCTGTATCGCTCACTTGGCGAGTCAATACGTCGTTTTCGAGATAAAGATCTACTACGGGACAACATACTTATTTTAGCACTTTGTCACGTGCTTGACGTCTTCCGCTTCGTACTTGTTGTAAATCAATCTCCGAAACAGAGGCGCATAGCTCTTCCTACGTCAGATTATCACCTCTGCCACACCGGAAGGAGAGATTCCTCTCAAAATGGCCGATTTTCATGACGTCACAGTGTGAAATACCTCAGGATTTATACGACGTCACTGTGAAAAGGGCGTGGTAAATCAAATATGGAGGACAAGGTGTGGCAGAGGTGCTATCTGACGTAGGAAGAGCTATGCACCTCTGTTTCGGAGATTGACTCAAAAGGTCCGTACTTCTACTACGTCATCAGATTCTTTTTTACCTTAAAGATTCCTTCCACAAGCTCTTCAATTTTAAGGGGTCTGTTGTGGTATGCTGCTACATTTTTCACGTCACTATCGAATTTTTCCACTTTTCTTTTCACAGTTAAAATATTCTTTGAATACTTTTGACTTGACCCCTCCCCAGTCAGTTTATTTAATAAGTTTGTGCTCCGGGTGTATAACATTAGTCTGTTTTGTTTCGACAGAAAATTTCATTACGATGATGATATTTTGCATACTTATGTATTAAAACGCATATTAATGAAAATGTTAGTTTCATATACTTTCTCATTATTTAGCAATTTTTATTTAGATTGTCCACGAACTTTACGGAAAATCCGAAAATCGTATTTCGGAAAGTAAGAAAATAACTTAGATTTCGGGAATCTCCAATGCGCTTAGCTCTATCCTTATGTGATTTGTTCAGGTATGTGTGTGTGTTTTATCGGCAATATGTACATTTTCTTTTTTATCTTACTGACTGATATTGTCAGTATCTCCGTACTGACCTGATACAAGAAAATATCAGGCAATGACGTCATGAAATTGACATCATGACTCTTACGATGTTGCCGATAAAAACAATAATGGTAGTTTTGAAGGTCTCGACAGTAGTTAACTATGGGGAAAAGCCGTAGGTTTTCAAAAAACGTTTTTTGAAAACCTACGGCTTTTCCCCATAGTTAACTACTATCTACGGGACTAACGAAAATAAGCAATTGTTATTCACTACAGTTGAGACGGGTAAAACGGGCTAGATTCTNTGCAGGGTAACACAAGATTTTTATGTTTGGAAGTGAACTTCAATTTCGCGGCATTTGCGTCGATTGAACTGGAAAGAAAATCTTTTAAAAAGTGCAAATAAAAATCACGTCATTCAGAACAAACACTCATCTTCACGGGGAAAGTAAAATTCCATTATAATATGAGGAAAGCACAGCCTTGAATGCCAGCGAAGAAATTCCAGACTTTTATACCCAGCTTTACTACTATGCAGTATAGTGATTACTCGGGACGTTTGACGACAAGCTGGTTTTAAACGTTTCAATAGCGAAATTTCTGTTTTGAGCAGTAATCAGCGTCTTACATCACAACTCGTTCGCTTTTGTCTAAGTACTTCCTCCAATTTGCACTACGATTTTGTCAACAGGCAACAGGATGAAAATACCGTCTCAATATGTTATGTTGAACACAATTAAATGTAATATAGAGATAACCCTACTATATTTTAGGATCTGAATGGGGGATCGTAGATTTGGTTTTCGTATGCGCAGAAACGTTGCTATTGGTTCCGAGAGTAAACCTTGGATTTTACCCCCTGAAAATTTTGACGCTATCCAATCAAAATTAGCGTTACATACATATAAGAATGAAATGTCTCTGTTAAACCAGGCGAATTCGATCGTTACCATGATTAGACAGGTCACATCCGCGGAACCCCCCTCTGGATGCACTAATGGATCATTACAATAAGATCGAGTGTTTATTATCGTATTGCCAAGCAAAGACAATGACAAAATCACACTTTTAATTTAGTCGGCTGACACTGAGTACCATTGATGAATATTTCATGTTTTCCAGGAGGGTCTGGTGATTTGGAGGATTTACACTAGCTGCTCAGAGTGATTCAGTTTTGCGATGTTTTTGTTTATTTGTGTTGTCTGTGTTATATTGTCTTCATTTATGTTACGTCTTGAATTTCCGTGATTTTAACCTTTTTATTCAATAACTCGCCAGTCCTCCCTTTCTCTCATTGCTTGTGTATTGTCTGTCACAGTATTCAAGCCTGAGCATCCTTTACTTAAGGGTCATACTGTGTAATTTGACATCTAGGCATTGTAGCCGATCTATCATGGTAAGGGTCGTAAAATGTCTCTTGCGACACTATAAATTACAAATGTGGACTTTTATTTTAGCTGCGACGTAATGTATCGGCTATAGCTCCGTAGGCTGTTTCTGTGGGTAAGTGATTTATGAAGCGCCAATATTTGGTTAATAATATAGAGTAAGCCTTTACTGGCATAGGCTCCTGCAACTTGGGGGTTTGAATGCATGTATATTCCTTCAAACATACTTCCAGATCAAGTAGGTAATGTGATGCAGAGTATAATACTCGTTGCAAATAGATGCTTGAAAGATTGTTCTTCGAGAAATATTGTTATCATTGGTAGTTTTCCTATTGTCACCATATGTTCTCTATAAGTTATGCATGTAAAGAATTATATTCTTTATTTGAAAACTTACGTGTATTTAATAATCATTATCATATAATCTGAAGACTGCTATACTTGTCAAGCTCCTTTAAACAAAAACCCAGAGAAAACGGAAAGTTGTTCATTTAAAAATGGTTCAGTGCTGCATAGAAAGAATTGGTTTCACCTAAGGTAGGTCAAGGTAGATAACATTTCTGCGTTTACGAATATTCTGTAAGTGTTTAAAAGAACGTGCCAGCCTACGACCAGGCAATGGATTTATAGAAAACGATTAATAATCATTTATTTCAAAACTTTAAAGGGTACCCATCCCAAACCGAATTATCTTTTTGGTGCGAATAATATCAAACCGTCTCAAAGCTTTCTCAACTTGTATACCTTTCAAGTTTTGAAAAATTCCATACCCAAGGTTTGTCAACATTTTCAATGATCAAAGGAAAAAAATAAAATCAAAGGGAAATTTGAGCAAATTTGAAAAATAAGTGCTACGTCTTATGTGCAAGACTTGACAGCTCAACTCTACAATTTATAATTCAGCATATATACAATTCATATTCAGCATATTATAATTCATGATTCAAATCCCCAACATATAAATCATGCTATACCACATGGCCTAAGTTTACTCAGTTTAGGGGACCCTGTCCTAGATCAGATAGGCCTACCATATCCTTAACCTAAACACTGACCACAGGACACTTACCCAAGCCCTATTCCAAACTTTAACCCTAATCCATGATCTTTACCATACGGGGCCGACCATTTCACTTGAAGGGGTGGGGGGTGGGGGCTATGGTTAAAAAAAATTGGAGCTGATTTTTTTTAGAAAAAAATATTTTGGCTGCCAAGTTGATGAAAAAAAGGAGGCGTTCAGCCCAAAAAAGTAATGTTAATTTTGAAAAAAAAAATTTCGCGCGAAAAAATTTTTTTCTGTCAAGAAAAAAACATAACCTCCTTTCAGGTTAAATGGTTGGTCCCTAACCAAAGCTTTCTGTAATAAATGTAAATGCAAAGAAATCACCGCCCTTAAGTAGTGGATCCCCTAAAGTAAATAAAGGCCGAGTGCATTGCAATCTCAACTTTGATCTACGTGGTTGTCGGTCCTTGAACTGAAGTTTTACAATTTCCAGTGTAGCGTGTAGCAGACGCCAAGTTGTCTTCATTTGTGGATTGCCAATTTTCAGAATTACTTGAGCATTATGTTAGCCATTTCATTTTGAAAGTTTTCAGTCAAAATATGACAGCATCACAAAAGGACAGTGTTCAAGGAGATATTATTTTATCTTCATTGACTTCAAGGTAAGACATCTCGTTCGTAATTTCATTTTCAGTTTATTTAAATTCATTTGATGTATTTGATTTCACTGTGAGAGGCTTGGAGTGTCCTCGGCACCCTCACCTACATTGAATCTTTTTTCGGAGTGACTGCAGACTGCAGTCTGTTACGGAGCCCACGGTAAAGTGCCAAAAAGACCATTTTGCTTCCTTTTTATTGACTTCTTAAAATTGTTTTCCGTGGTTCAAGGAGGCATAACATAATTTTGCCGGGTCATGAAGAGGCACTAAGTAATCGATGATCTGACAAGTCAAAAGAAGTTATAGAAGCTTATGGCTTGAAACTACAGGCACTTGTTTCATGAAAATTGTCAGCCCCTCCCTCTCCTGGAAGGAGAGTGAGAGGGACTGACATTTTCAATGAAACAAGTGCCTGTGAAAAACTGCTGAACGGAAATGTCACGGTTCATCCAACTTCCAAGCAAGGGCATAGGCTCGCACACTCGGCAACATGATGAAGTTCTCTTATATTGGTGTATTTCTACAAAATGTATTTCAAATATAAAACAAACTAGAAGAACTGTGAGCAAAGCTCACTAATAAATACCCCCCACAACCCCATTTGTTTCCAGAAATTATAAAATCCTGAAATAGGAGGTGCACATCTACATCATGTCATAAAGACTGTGTTGAAGTTTCATGAAAATATGTTCAGTGGTTCAGGAGGAGTAGCAGATAAGAGATGGGTACCCACTAGTAATGGGCAAGTCCAGGTTTGGTATGGGAAACTCCAAACATCAATCAAATCAAAGTCTGAAATAGGAGGTGCACATCTACATTATGTTCGAAAGACTGTTTTAAAGTTTCATCAAAATCTATTCAGTGCCTGTCAGTGGTTCAGGAGGAGTAGCGGATAAGAGATGGGTACCCCCCGCCCTTGTAATGTAAAGGCTAAGTCCATGTTTTGCTATGGAAAACCCCAAAAATCAATCAAATCAAATTCTGAAATAAGAGGTGCACATCTACATTATGTCATAAAGACTGTGTTGAAGTTTCATGAAAATCTGTTCACTGGTTCAGGAGGAGTAGTGGATAAGAGATGGGTACCCCCTTGTAATTTAATGGCTACGTCCATGTTTTGCTATGGGAAACCCCAAAAATCAATCAAAATCAAATTCTGAAATAGGAGGTGCACATCTACATTATGTCACAAAGACTCTTTAAAAGTTTCATGAAAATCTGTTCACTGGTTCAGGAGGAGTAGCGGATAAGAGATGGGTACCCCCTTGTAATGTAATGGCTAAGTCCATGTTTTGCTATGGGAAACCCCAAAAGCAATCAAATCAAATTAGGTGTAACGGACGGACAGACAGAGGGAAAGACGGACGGACGGACAACCCCGTCACTATATACCCCCCCCCCCACTTTTCAAGTGGGGGTATGAAAATGGATGTTGACATAAACAGGGTTTTCTTCTTTCTTAGAGAAAGTAGAATATCTGAATATGTGCAAACCTTTACTGACTGTACCACCTCTCACTCATGAGAAGTATTTGCAGAGTCTTTTTCGCGAGAAATCACAAGCATACATATATGGTCAAAACACCTTTTAATTTCTAAATTCAAAGGGGCATAATTCCTGGCAAATATTGCACAATGAAAAATCCCAACAATATGCGCATCTACATATTACAGGTATGCCCTTGTTGCATTAAAAATTTCATAAAATTCCATTGAACAGTTGTTACAGAACATATGGTCAAAACACCTACTAATTTCAAAGGGGCATAACTCAACAACATGCACAATAACATATAATGTCTTTGCTACCAACAAAGTTTCATTACTACATTCCATTGAACAGCTACAGAGAGATTGCACTTACAAGCATATGGTCAAAACACCTATTAATTTCGAAGTTCAAAGAAGCTTATTCCTGGAAAAATTATACAATATATAATCTCAGACAATATGCACATCAGTAGTAGAACACGCTAGTTCAGATCCATAGGCCCAATGTTAAAGGTCTTCGATTTTTCCCTCCGATTGGGAGGGACTTTTCGACCAATTGTCGATCTGCTCTGGACGTCTTTTTGACGAGGTGCTTATGTACTCTGATGTGTCATTGACCTTTTGACCTCGTCCTGTATGTTTCGCCTTTGGCTTCACCTTTCTTCTGTTTAAGATGCCTTCATTTGTGAAGCTATTGCCTTGCCTTGTCTAAGATTCTTCCACAGGTATCCCCTTTAACTTAGGTCTCCTGCTAACCCTAACCCTAACCCTAACCCTAACCATGCTCTAACCCTAACTTTTCTGTTGTTAGATCAGTAATGTTGTATTTGTTCTGACCCTTACCATTCTTTTTCAGTTTTATACCTCCATAGTTACTTTCTATTTTCAAAATTATTGGAGTTATCTCCCTTTTATCTCTTACCTTAGTTGCTATGACAACTCTATATTCAGTCATTATATATTTTAAGATATTATTCTAATATTCACGTGTTGTCCCCCTTTTACCCAACTTCTAACCCTAACCTAAGTTACCATGACAACTTTTTATTTTTATTTATTTATCATTTTATTTATTATATTATTATTCATTTCTCCTATTTACTTACTTTTTATTATTTTATTTTATTTAATTCATTTATATTCTTAATTTTTTATTTCATTTTTTAAATTTATTATTTATTTATTTTATTTATAATTTTTTTTTCAAATATTTATTTTTTATATTATTTTATTTCTCTTTTTTATATTATTTTATTATTTTTTATTTATTATTCAATTATTATTTATTATCTTTCATTTAATCTATTTATATTCTTAATTTTTGCATTTATTTTATTTAGTATCTTATTATTACTTTTAATATTATCTTTATTTCTTTATTATCTATTGTTATTTCTATAAGTGTTGTACTTATTTTATTATATTTTATTATTCTTTTCATTAACTTTTATTATAAATTCATTTTTTTTTAATGTTATTATTTCATTTTTTGTTTTAATATTATTTTATCATTATTTATCTAATTATTATTATTATTATATTTTTCATTATTATTGTATTTAATTATTTATTACATTTCATTATTATTTTATTTATTTATTTATTTTATTTCATTTCATTTATAACTATTGTATTATTGTTTATTATATATTATTTAATTTTTTTTTACTATTTTTATTTAATTATTAACTTTTTGTTTATATTGTTTATTATTTTTTATTAACTTTTTTTTATAAATTCATTTTTTAATGTTATTATTTCATTATTCACTTTAATATTATTTTATCATTATTTATTTATTATTATTATTATCATTATATTATCATTTTTATTATTATTTCTAATATTTATTAATTTTATTCTAACTTTATTATTATATTTATTTATTTATCATATTCATCATTATTTTATTTATTTATTTATTTTATTTTATTTCATTTATAATTATTTTATAATTATTTATTATTTATTGTTTAATTTTTTATATTTTTATTTAATTATTAATTTTTTGCTTATTTCATTTATTATTTATTATTATTTTATTTTAATTTTAATTTATATTAAATTAGAATTTAATTGCTATATTTTCAAACCAATGGAGTTGTCTTCTTCTTATTCTAATCCTAACCCTACTGTATATAACACTAACCTTTATGTATAACTCTAACCCTAATGTATAACACTAACCCTATGTATATAATCCTAATTCTTATGTACATTACCCTAACCCTTATGTATATAATAGTAACCCTTATGAATGTAACCCTAACCCTTATATATAGAACAGTAATCCTAATCTTCACTTCAAACATTAACCCTAACCCTAATGTTTATAACATTAACCCTTATGCATAATCCTAACCCTATCTATTACCTAACCCTAACACTTATGTAATAACCCTAACCCTTATGTATAACCCTAACCCTCATGTATATAACCCTTCCCCTAATGTGTATAACCCTAACCCTTATGTATAACCCTTACCTTAATTTATATTACAGTAACCGTAGCCCTAATGTATAACCCTAACCCTAATGTATATAACCCTTCCCCTAATGTGTATAACCCTAACCCTTATGTATAACCCTTACCTTTATGTATATTACAGTAACCGTAGCCTTAATGCATATCACACTAACCCTAATGTATATGACACTAACCCTTATGTGTATAACAGTAACCTAACCTTTATATCATAATCCTATCCCTAATGTATGTAATAGTAACCCTAATGAATATAACCCTAACCTTTATGTATACAACCCTAACCTTCAATAACAGTAACCCTAACTCTAATGTATATAACAGTAACCCTAATCCTTATGTATACAACAGTTACCCTTATGTATATAACAGCAACCCTAACACTTGTGTAATAACAGTATCCCTTATGTATATAACAGTAACTCTAACCCTTATACATATTACCCTAACTTTATGTATATAACAGTAATACTTATGTATATAACCCTAACCCTTATGTAACCCTAACCCTTATGTATATAACCTATCCCCAATGTATATAACCCTAACCCTGATGTATATAACCCTAATCCTTATGTATAACCCTAACCCTAATGTATATAACTCTAAAACTTTGGTATACCCTAACCCTTATGTATAACCCTTACCTTTATCAGATCTGTTACCCTAACCATACTGATGGATAATTCATTGAAAACACATAATGAAACTAGAACTGACACAAAACATCAATGACATTGATGTGAACATAACGTTATCCATAACTATGAACTTAAAATAGCAAAACACAATGATATGAACAACAAATACAAACATAAGGATGAACATGAAGTGACACAACATATGAAAACAAATTGGCACTGGAGACAAAATGAACTAAATATAAAAGTATCAACGATAAAAGATTACTTGAATTGTAACAACATATAAAAACATACTGATGTGAACAACAAATATAAACAGAAACGTTTATATATATCAACATAAAGTAATACTATGAACACAAATTGATATTGAAGACAATATAAATAAGCATAAACAGTTAAAGATCAACATAAAGTAATACAAACTATGAAAACAAATAGATACTGACGATAAAATGAACAATACATACAAGCATAAATGTTAAAAGACCAACATGAACTGATACAACAAATGACTGTAAACACCAAATACGAACAGAAACATTGAAACAGCAATATTAAACGACACATGACATAAATATTAACACCAAATCATACACCTAACGTTAAGTGTGACTATAAAGTGATATACAACATATGAACAATAACACTGATATGAACAAAAATATAACCAGAAACACTGAAATATCAAAAGTAAACGACATTCGTATGAACTTTAATGATAAAACTGAAACATAACTTG